>CM034000.1:32043846-32062656 GCA_019603395.1 Cyrtorhinus lividipennis
CGTACGTATACATAGGTCGATTAAGATGGAAAAAAATAGCCTCAATAGTTATGTAGCTTTAGGTGACAAATACCGAGTTTCCTGAGTGGCTGATGTAGTGCTGCTTGAGCATGCCAAGAATGCAATGAGCAATTTTTTGTTTCAAATTTCTGAAAGCTGATGGTCTAGTTTGTCAAATTGCACCGCCAAAACGCGAAATAGCGGCCTGTATTTGGAATGCCTGGTAAAAGATGAGTTCCTGACTCACTGACTACGGACACAACAATCCGTAGAAGCTACCGTGGAAACCGGCGGGTTATGCGGGTGGGCGGAGCCAACCAATGGCGAGTGGAGGTATCGGCAGGGTGGCCAACATTTCAGGCCCAAAACCCGCAGAGTCTACGGAAGTCTCCCGAAATACAGAAAAATTGTTTCTGCTTTAGATGCTCAAGCAAATATTCCAATAAAGACCCCATTTTTATTTCTAAAATCGACGAAAATGAATTCTGACAGGTTTAAAACTCATAATACAGGCTCTAATAGGGGATTACCGGCACAAAGTTGTTAGTTATGCTCAAGTTGATAATAATAGCTGATTTTCAAGGTTATGTTACTATTCAATCATGGAGGCAAAAAGTATAAACGTAGGATACAAAAGGACACACCATTTTTATTGAAAAATACATTATTATTGTGCTGTAGTGTTCTGGAGTACTAGTCTGAGAGAGGTTAAGGAAGGTTTTTAAGTCACAGATAAAGAGATGTGCTGGCTCAGGTCGTTGGACACCAATTATGTCTTTTGTGCTGCTCCTGTTAAACTGGATAGAGGTTGTTATGTAGGTAGCCTGTTCTCCTCTTCAAATCACACAGGCCAATCCCCCCTCCCCTCACCCGTAATACGACCGTATTTTCTATTTATTTTGGAATGCCGTTTCAGCTTTCGACTATTAAATACTATAAATTATTAAAAATGGAATAAATAAATGCTTCGGAACAAACAACTTTGTTCGAACAATTTTTGAAATAACGTATGTTGATAGCCAATCCCAGCACAAAACTAAATGTTATCCTTCTTCCTTGTTTCAGGTATGTTGAATATACTTCAATTGAATCATTGATTGTGGTGAGTATGTTATTAGTAAATCATCCAATAGCTTTGAGCCACTGAAATTAGTCCAAAAATAGCCACAAGGTTACTTTTCAGCTCTCTGGTTTGCCTGAAAATAAGTTTTGTTGAGTTTTCTGCGCTTGATACGAGTACGAGTGGCCTTGCTGGAATAGTTCTTACACCTTGATCTCACATTCTCGTAAAGTGGGTGCTCTTTTGAAGTGATATTGGTTGGATCTTTTCCAGAACATCGCGTAAATAGTGGATGCTCGGCGTTTACTTGGCTTACTGAGAATAATCGGCGGAGAATTTTTGAAAAATCTTCCTCACAGTGAAGCGATAAACTGTACAATGAACGTTTTTCGTGGGATTTTTCTTTCAATTTTCTCTCGGTTCTCCTTCAGCTACAATGTACGACCACGGTAAACTTGATTGTGACTCACGACGATACCACCAGAGCTGTGAATGAGCGTTGGACGCCACAGTGCATCCGCCCTCGTGCATGAAAAGGACGCTGATATTAAAAGAGTTATGGATGAAATCCCTTTTGAACGTCGGTCTTCCTTTTGCATAGGACTCGCTGGGTGAACTTCGATAGTGGACAAGGGGCGCTAGCAGATGCCCCTCAACCCTTCTTCCACAACGCACAGCCGTACCTTCCTTCGGCCACATTTTCACAATAGAAAAAACCTTTTTTCGGTTCCTCTCTCGACCTCCACCTAAATCCTGGTTCATGTCTACATGGCTTCACTGCACCCCTTTGGAGAGGTATCTTCACCTCCGGCGCTCATCATTCCAAAACCAAAAGCCCCTTGCACGTCCTAAGGTCCACCATACGTACAGTGATAACTAATTCACTCCGAATTTATTGCATTGGTGATGGGTTTTTTGGATTGTCTTGATGTTCAATCACACGTTCTGTGATTATAGGAAAGTTCATCTTCCATTATTGCCAAATTATTCCTCTGTTATGTCAGGGAACGCGAAACAAGATGAAATGGACGATATAAGAGGTTATTAACCAGTGCGTTCTTATCTTGCTGCATAAATTGACGTTTAAAAACCATCCTGGTTTGTCTATAAAATTGCGTATTTCCCTACAGAGTGAAAAAGCTTCAAATTATTCCACAATGGTTTATTATTCAATGAATCTCGCTCGATGAACAACATCATGCCCCTTTTTGACGGCTATCCCATACAAATCCTATCTCAATCGATTTGGGGCAATAATACCCTAACTTTTATGTCACCAAAAACCTTCAAAAACCATTTTCAATTTATACTTGTGTTTCTTTCATAACCGGCCTCCGATAAGGGCAATACATTTATTAGGACGATAAAATACATTTATATTTTGAGGACTAACTAAAGCTTGGAAAAATTACAGCCCGACATGATTTTTTTATTTTTATTTTCGTTTTTTTTAATAGATGTTGGTTGGTTATTCCTTGAATAAAAATTGCCTAACAATTTTTTCTGGGCGTTTCAATGTGTCCTATGTGTCTAGATAACTCAGACCAGGCGCATGGAGACTAATTTAAAAACATGGGGGAAATGGGGAAAACGGTGGGTGCGGCGGGTCCCAGACCCATTCCATCGACTCAGTGTCCATGATTTAGTGGAAAATGATACCCCACACGCCTAGGTTCCAGAAATCTCAAAAACACATATTCAAAATGGGTAATATATACCCAATTTGACCCATAACTTCTTCCAGTGGGTGCCAATCGTCCTGAGACCCATTTCATTTGATTCAGCGTCCAAAATTTAGTGGAAAATGATACCCCACTCGCCTAGATCGCCCAAAATCTCGAAAATCCATTTTTCAAAAACACATTTTGACCCCTACCCCGCCCAAATTTGGTCCGATCGGGCTGAAAAGCTTGGAGGACCGTCCCAGGCCGGTTACAGACCCCTGACCCAAATTTCAGATTTTTAGAAAATTTTCTACTACCAAAAACGGCGTGGACGGCGTACGGCGGACGGCGGACGGACATTGACCTTTTTTGATCTAGACACCATGAAACGTCCAGAAAAAAAATTTGAGCCGAATCGGAGAGGTTGACCATTTGCATGAAAACAGGTTGATTATTCAAGGAATAACCAACCAAAATGAGCAAATGTCCGTCCGCCGTCCACGCCGACTTCGGTAGTAGAGAATTTTCTAAAAATCTGAAATTTTGGTCAGAGGTCCGTTCATGGCTCTAGTTGGTCCTCGAAGCTTTTCAGCTCGATAGGACCAAATTTGAGCTGGTTAGGGGTCAAAATTTGTATTTCGAAAAATGGATTTTCTAGATTTTTCGCGATCTAGGCGTGTGGGGTATCATTTTCCACTAAATGTTGGACACTGAATCCAATAAAATGGATCCCAGAACAATTTGAACCCACCGGAAGGAGTTATGGGTCAAAATGGGTATTTATCCACCCATTTTGAATATGTGTTTTCAAGATTTCTGGTACCTAGGCGTGTGAGGTATCCCGTGTGAAATAATTTGCAGCGTTTTCAAATAATCCTACTGCCTAAAATAGCGGATGGACATTTCTTTTTTGGATATATACATCTTGAACCACAAAATATCACATTTTGAGGACAGTTGGTATCATTCAGAGGCTAATATTTAGTTACAAATGTATTATTCGGAGATCGTTTTACTAGAAAACCTTACAATTGCAATGAATTATAGCATAGTATTTCATTTTCTTCTAAACAGTAAAGTAGCACTACTTCTGGAGGCCACATTGGGAAATTATGGTCAGTCACAGGTACTTTAGGAGAATAATATTTTAAAGAAAAAATTATTATAATGTACGTCAAAATGTTTATGTGCAGTGATCTTAAGCTGACGATTACACCATTTCAACCTACACATTCATCATCAGTTGATTCCCTCCAAATAAGTGCTGTTGTGGCTGTATCTCCATTAAGTTTTGGTTTTTGGTAGAAGAAACTTTTATAAAAATCATAAATTTTGGTCAGGGGCCTGTTTTTGGCTCTAGTTATTCCTCGGAACATATCAGCCCGATCAGACCAAATTTGGGAGGGTAGGTCAATATGTGTTTTTCCAATGGATTTTCAAGGTTTTTGGCGATATGGGCGTGTGAGGTATTCGTTTTACTTAATTTTTGACGCATTACGATGGGTCCCAGACCTATTGGCGCCCACCCGAAGAGGTTATACGTCAAAATGGTTGTCTTTCTACCTATTTTTAATGTGAATTTTTGATATTTTCGGGTACCTAGGGATGTGGGGTGTTATTTTCCGCTACATGTTTGACGCTGAGTCGATTGAAATGATTCTGAGAACACTCCATACTCACGGCTTACCTCATTCTTCTTGCTCTCGGTTCAGGAATAACCCAATCCTGCGAAAGAATTTGCAGCGTTTTGGATCTACGTAGGTCATTGCGCTGCTCAAAATCCGCGTTCACGGAGTTCAATCCAGTGCTCTCTTCGCCAATTGCACAGAAAAACCGAATTTCTTTCGAGCTAAGCGAACTGAAACCACATTTCCTCCACGTTCAGTTTGAAAACGTTGCTTGATCCGTACGAAGATAGTCAATCTTCGAAAGACGGCTGTTCGAAGACGGCGGTGACCTGAAAGGGTGGCTCCACTTTGGTCATTCATGTGCGCTACCTGAAGCTACTCATCTTCCACCCTCGTCAAACCGTTACAGGCAATACGCTACCTGGGCTACCTCTTTCGACAATAGTTCCACCCGCACTCAGAATGTCGGCCCACTTTTTTCCTAACCAATTAATACGGGCCACTTTCATTTTATCGTTCTTTGAACATTGCAACGGGACAAGTTGACTTAACCAGTCTTTTGCTGTTCAACATCATTTTTGCTTTTTCATTCTTACTCGGCTCTGTAATCCCATCTCATTCATTTACTGCTTCAAACTGACATTCATCTGCAACGTTTTTGTAAACGCATTTCGAACCGTACGAGAGAGATAAATTTCAAGGGAGCTGAATCCAAAATATGCTATGAAATCTGAATAATGCAGACTGAACTGTCCTAATGAAGTAGTGTTCTCCGCAAATTACTCCGAAATTCGAATTGGACTTTAGTCAAATGGAAAAGCACATCATTTTTGAGGTGTCTTGACTAGGTAGGCCTATTCAGAAGAGATTTATTGATTGATTGAATATAACTATTTATTGATCTGTATTACTTCAGGCTCAGTAGCCCGTTCTTTCGGTAATACTGGAATACATCGTACGTATCCGTTTGCATTTATTCAGACATTCGTTTCCTTCCATTGATGGTAACTAGTGGAAAAACATTACAATTACAGTTGATTCCCGAAATCAGTAAATTCTAGTTTTAACAAGACAATTCATATTTTCACTTAGTCTTCACTTGTGAAAACTAGAAGTTACAAGTTGAAACAAGAAATCCCCTATGGTTTAATAGAGTCAATCAAAACTGGAATTCACTGATTTGTCAATTTATAATAAATATAACAACTCCGGGATCTTCTTGCAAAGAAATTTTCATCAAAATCCACATTATTCCAGGACCCCACCCCCCATACAGTTCTCCCTTGATACAACTGCAACGAAAGCTTTCTCTGAGTCCAATCATAGCTTCGCACAAAGCTCTTGCAATAAATCTCACTAAGAAGAAGACACTCACTAGGTTGTCCTAATTTTGCCTAACAAAGTTCAGTTGAAACTAGCGTTGACTGAAAACAAATGAGTGACTTTTGGTTCCAATGGTGAGGATCTCAGCCAACTCTAGTTGTAACTAGTGACTTCTAGTTTTCACAAAGAGGCTCAGTGAAAACTAGAATTGACTGGTTAGAATTAGAATTTACTGATTTTGGGTATGAGATGTACGTACTATCTAGAAACTGAAAAATATTTTAAAATATATTTCCACTTAATTGTGAATCGTAGTTAGTGCTGTTGAACTATTGAATACTTCCAGGTATGGATTATATATTTCGCTGCCTTCAACTAAGAAGGATACGTTTACGTTTCTAGAGAGAGAGAAAAAATAGTGGGAAATGATACGGATATGATAATAAGGAGGTAAGGGTTAAAAAAATGGGTTTTTGAGATTTTTGGCGATCTAGCCGTGTTATTTCTTACTAAATTTTGAACGCTTAATCCATTATGATGAGTCCCAGAACGATTGGCGCCCGCTGGAGGGGGGTTTGGGTACCTACCTACCTATCTTGAAGGCGGTTTTTCTAGATATTTGGGTACCAAGGCGTGTTGGGTATTATTTTCCAGCAAATGAAGCACTCTGAATTGATTAGAATGCGTCTGGGACACTCCACACTCACTGTTATCCCCATTTTCCGTATGCTCCTAGCCCGAGGAATAACCAACCCCTGTGAAAGAATTTGTAGCGTTTTTGATCTAGACATCTTGAAACGCCCAAGAACGATCTTGGGTCAAATCACAAAGTTGACCTTTAGCATGAAAACGTAGGTTAATCAAGTAATAACCAACCAAAAATTATGTTTTATAAATGTACCTTTCTTGACCTTTGACCTCTCCTGTGAGCGGCAAACGATCCGGCGTCTGAGATTTCTTGGAAAATGTCCTTGGGCTAAAAATGTGAGAGGCACAAATGTAATTCGAACAAATTCAATGTGCACATTCTCAGATTTGTTGAAGCATTTTATATGCCCGGGACGGATCTTTTTTATATGGAATAAATACTTTTAGAAGTATGAATATATGAATGTTCGTAGGGGAGGAAATGTTAAATGTCAAATACTTGTACAATAGTGTAGGTATAATTCCATAACTATAATTAACTAAAACGCTTGGTAATTCACACGTCATATCATTCAACCCTCAAATTCACTGGTCAAGTAAGATCACCGAAAATGATATTAACAATTTCACCATTTAAACGCGTAAGCTCTTGAACCCAATAGACTTTTTCGGACGAATCCTGAAAAACATTTGCTACTGGATGATCACCTCTGTTAATTATTTGCCTGAAGTTTCAAGCCTGAATTCAATCTCCTAGACTCGCCAAAAATTTCTGAAACATTTTAATTGATAATATCTTGATTCAAAAACCGTAACTTCCGTACTCTATTTGCCATAAAATGAAAATTTGTGGGTTCTAAGAACCTGAAATTTTGATTAGCGATTCCTTTTGGGCTATAGTCAGCTATGGGAACCTTTCAGAACGCTGGCCTTGGACGGAGGCATGGACATAAATGAGTAGTTAGAAAAGGATCCCCTCCAAGGGGAAGGGGCACGCGACGGTTTTGGATAGGGTGAGGGAGTGCCCTTTAGTGCACATGCCCTCTGACTTTATCAAGAGGAAACCTCTAACTGGAAGGAGATTCAATGTGGTCATCCCAGGGAGAGGAGCCTGGACCCAGGGACCCCCGGGGGTACTGCCAGGGGATCTGGTATGGTACACGGATGGGTCCAAGATGGGGAACGGATCCGGCCTGGGGGTGTATGGCCCGGTGTCAGAATGGGAGCTCTCGCTCTCCCTTGGTAGCTGGGTCACAGTATACCAGGCTGCTCGCAATAGAGAAATGTGCTGAGGAGAACATGAGGAGGGCCTACCGAGGTAGGCGGATCCACATCTTCTCTGACAGCCAAGCAGCACTCAAGGCCCTAATGGGATCGAGCTCTGACTCGAGGCTGGTACTTGAGTGCTGGGAAGCCCTCCAACTACTGAGTGGAACAAACAAGGTTGTCCTTACATGGGTCCCGGGCCACTCAGGGGTTGAGGGTAATGACCGAGCTGATGCTCTGGCTAGGCGTGGGTCGGGGACTGTTTTTACGGGACCTGAACCATGCCTAGGAATCTCCCGCACCCTACGATCGGGGTGGGTGGCAAAATGGGTTCGCTCCCAGCACCAGAGGCGCTGGGAGCGGACGCCGCGGCAAGAACACGGTCACATCATGATGACTGGTCCCAACAAAGGAAGGACCACGAGATGCCTTAACCTTAACAGAGCTTCCCTGAGACTCACCGTTGGCTTATTTACAGGACACGGGGACTTCAGGAGGCATCTCTGCAGGATTGGGGTGCGCAATGGCCCTGACATGCAGATTCTGTGGCGAAGACGAGGAGACAGCGTCTCACATCGTCTTCAATTGTCCTGCCCTGGAACACAGGCGTTTCAGAACCTTCGGGACTTTGGACCGAGGGGACTTCCTCAACCAGGAGAACCTGGTCGGAGCTCTGCTGGACCTAGTCGGGAACACGGAGCTTCGGCCAAGATGAGCTCCAGGGGTTAGCACAATGGGCCACTAGGTCTAAGTGCGGGGGGCCGGACACGGTGATGGACGCCCCCTTTACCCCTGTGTAACTAATCTAATCTAATCTACTGAAAAGGATTTTGAGATTTTTCAAGACCTAGGAATGTCTGGTATCATTTCCCACTAAAATGTTGAGCGCTGTATCGATTGAGATTGGTTTTGTGACCTCCATGATACGCTTTTTCCACACGAGCGAGCATTTTTTCTAAAAACTCGATGTGCGATGTTTGAGGAATGGGGGTTTGTTCTTGTGTTTTAGATTAAACGACACAAAAACACAATACCTGAGTCCTTTCTTTCACACCACAATCCACCTACTATCTCTTTGGATCTTACATGCTACATAATGTCAACATGAATTTCGGCTGGTACCTACTCCATGTACTTCTTCCATCCTCCAGGATTCGAAACGAGAAACTCAGGTCGTGGATCAGGAAGGCAAGCCTGCCTAGACCGCACGGTTTTTTGGTGACCCTATTTCGAATGCACGAGCCGACAAGTGTTTTGTTTTGTCCTACCCTGCATTCGGTCTTCGGATTTTATAATCGAGTAATGTGAAGGTGAGATTGATCGATGAAAACAACATTCAGAAGATCAGATGAGAAACCTCTCATTGGAAGAACGTCTCGTACTAACAACAAACAAACCTCACCGTAAAGGTGAATAAACTGGACGAGATAATGGCATTTCTATTTCGGGAGAGTCTGACTTATCAAAAACCTCTACGCTTAGAATTTGAATAACTTTTCATCTATTAGTACGTGCTTCGGGAAAATATCAACAAACCGTCGAATAAGGAAGAGAAACAAGTCCTGCGTTCAGCTGTTTTATCAACTTAATCTAAGCTTTTTCGTTTTTAGTGGTCGAACCAGGTCCCTAGAAGTTCCCTTCATCCAGATTAGGGTTGATGTATGTTTTATTCTGTCGTCACATCAATAATACAACTACAGTAATACAGCAACCCTACTTTCTTATAGATCATCATTACTTCTCTTAGTTTATTTTCAATTTTTCAAACAATTTCCTGAGTTTGAAGCTCCGTTTTGACGAATCCTCAAGCTCTTGACTCACTCTGCATACTAGCAGCAGCAGGGAGAAAATAAGAGTTCACCTTATCATTAGCTGACTGATAAGAGCCCCTTTCTGATGTCACACCTTCCTCTTTCCTTCTCTCGTCCACAGCCTCCATGACTGTGTTGCCAACATAACAAGTAAAACAAGGTTCCAGTTTGCAAGGTTAACCCGTGAGGTAGATAGGAATTTTTCGCGGTATATTTTGAAATTACTGTCACCCGATTATCGATTCCTATAATTGAATACCCAACATGCCAAGTTTTTGGTTTTGGTTGCATTGGTTTGATGTACGCAAATCGTGTTTGGGCTTCTTGTGAAGCCCCTTATCACCCAAAATCAATTCCAATAAAGGAATCCTTTAAAAAACGACTTTGGGAGACGGCCAGCTAGAGATTACTCGAGTTAAACTACATGTTTGAACTTTTATTTGTGTTCTGATGGAGGACAACAAGGAGGAACAGACAGTTTTTTTTTCGAGGAAATAAATTCGATAACATCCCTATATCCTCCTAGAATACCGGGCCCAAGTGTTCCCCCGTTCCGGCTCTTAATGAAGCCTCAGAATCATTATACGTATCACAATGACAAATTAACCTGATCAGCGAACGTCCCTAAAGGCTTCTTGAGGCTCGGTATGGCTTGCTATCGGTTGTTTTGTGGCAACTTCTTCCAACCACTTCTAGATTGGCGTAGAAGGGTGTCAACATTCGTTCAAACGGTTCTGTAAAGCGTTTTGGCACTCAAACAGGATTGGAGTTTTGACTGTGATTTTTTTGTACTAAATAAATAGACCCAAATAATTTTTGTTCATTCATCCTTAAACTTGATGCTCTGGCTTCTGCAATGAATCTAACCATTGTGCAGCTCAACCTTGATTCTAATTCACCCCTCTTTGGAGTTGGCCAGTTCTGAAAGGGGCCGCTCCATTTCTCTCTTTGATTCCTATATCTCTTTAGTGGGTCAATTGTTGAAGAGCTATAGGAATCAATGTTGTCAAACTACTCGCTGAAACTTCCTACTGCAATCGAGGTTCATTTGTAAGGTTCTAGACTGATGCCTCATTATCCTTAGTGATAATTTCTGTCCTCTGTGACGTAGGCTTGGCTGGATAGACACTGGAATCACACGTCGATTTCCTCATCAACAGCCACCCTTAGAAAGAATCGAGCCAATCTATCAGTTTTTTTACTTATTGATTACTTTGTGTTGATTGCCTTTAATATGAAATCTAGATTACTGGGTAAGACTGAAAGAGTTGCACCCGATGCAACAATCGAAGACAACAATAAAGATAATTTAAGAAATGGATTTAATCGGTGGCAATTTAAATGACCAATCATTTTTGAAAGTCGAAAAAATATTGCGAAAAGGCAGAAAAATTGAAAAAAGAAAAGAAAATTGTTGGTTGGACGGGATTACGAAAAAAATAACCAGCGGTCGTCGCCTTATATATAATAAACGCGGAATCCTAAGAGGTTGCAACCGAACAAAGAGGACCAGAATCTAACATGGTCCTTTTGTGGGCTAATCCTTTTTAGGGCTCCGAAAGTAACATCCTTCGGAGGTGAAAAAGAAGAGAGCATGTGTGAGATCCGCTATCCACAACACGATTAAAGCGCTACAAGGCTCGGCTCGTGACGTATAGTGCGGTCACCTGTCGTGATAATAACGATATAATTCACGAGAGAATTTATGTATCTATTGATTGCGATTCTGCTTAATTTGAGTTGGTATTTATTGGATCCGTTTATTTGAATCCTCGGTGAATTAGAGCTTGATTTTTCGATGCCTTATAAATAATGCTTCTCTACGCTATTGGTGAAGGATTCAATGTGAATGGGGACATGCAAACACATCGTATTCGTATCATATCATATTATATCATCATATCATTATATATCATATTATATTATGATATTATCATGATATTATATCATCATGATATTATCATTCACCGGTTAACATCTACAGTCATGTGGGATGATCAATGAGCCTTTAGTTGTGAGGACATGTTACGGAAAATGAGAGTTCTGCATATCACCAGCTGATTGATAAGAGCCCTTTTGACGTCAGAGTTGATATAAGGTGATAAGGGTATCTCCAAATAGCTAAAACACGACCTATCTCGTTGGATGAATATACCAAATCATTGCGCCATGTATTGATTTCCAAGGGTTCCTCAAAATGAAGGAAGCGACCCTAATTTTGAAAACAATGGGTAAATGTATGAACCACTAAATATAATTAAACGTACCAAACGAATGAGGAAGAGGGTAACTTGCAGTCTGGCACCTTGTTTTTTCTTGATGTTTCCGCAACATTATCATGAAGGCCATGGAAGTGAAGTTAACGCTCTTATCAGTCAGCTGGTGATATGATGTACATCTCTTATATTCCCCCGCTATAGAGAACCCTGGTGACTCAGAGCTAACATTACTAAAGCTCTACCCAGGTTATTATCATTGAAGTCAAAATCACTGATTTGGGGTAGACTAGGTCGATTCTAACAATCGATTAGTCACTATTGGCCACGATTGAACTGTTGAATGATCCGCCACAATGATCGATTGTTTCCTTGCTTTTCTGACTTTATTTTACCTACCTTTTTAAGTTCCTGGGGCTGAAAAGAGAGAATAGAAGGGCGCATTGTTGCGCTAGCTTGTTAGTCGATTGTTTTGGTCGATATATCCGAAACCATTGATTACAGCAAACAATTTACAGTTGGCCAAACTAGCAGCCAACGGGTTGAGATCAAGTTGTATAATTTACTCTTAGTATCATGTATCATATTTTGGTGCACCCATTTTTCAAGACATACCAAAACATAAGAGATACATTGTTCGTCTCTGCTACTGTACAACCAAATTGAAATGGGGAGAGCAGAATTGAAGCTCGAGTTCCAAATAATGTATTATTTAATGTGTCGGCTATAAAAAATTGTGATCCCTATTCCTATTCCTGCATGTACTTCAGCATACTCCAATAAGCACGTCCTCACTGAGTAACCTAAATGCATAGGGCTACTAATCCTCCAATATCAGCACTCTGAGGAGCTGAAATGAGAGTAGACTGTGCAATGACCTCTCCAATAAACCTTCACAGAGTAGAATGGCAATATTGCAAATGCATGTGGTGGCTAACTCGTGACCAAAGAGAGCAAACATAGCAACGGTTCCTCTCAAATACAGTTTCTAAATTTTAGAAATTTCGGGATTAAAGTATTTTATGGCAATGTTTCTTCTAAATCTTCGGGTGATTTTAGTCGGGATCAAAATTTTAGGAACGAACGAGGTCATAGCTGGTTGGGATGAGGATTCAAAGATTGTGGGAGGGCGCGAAATACATGACAATACGAAGTATCCGTTTTTGGTGAAGGTTCGCAGCATTGAAGGGCATTTCTGTGGTGGGAGCCTTCTGACCCTTTCCTACGTGCTGAGTGCGTGCCACTGCTTCTTCGATGTCTGCAAATCGACTTCACTGGAATGCAGCGCCGTGAAGTACTTTGATCAGCCGAGAGGAGAAAGTGAGGTTAAACCTTACGCAGAGTGGTGGTATTTCGTTGCGGGCGTTGTAGGTTTTGAAGAACGTTCTTCTACTGACATGCAATCTCAATCGGCCAAAGAACTCTACCATCATCCGAAAATGTGGCAGAACTCACGGGCAAATGGTAGACGATCTTGGTATTGGGGAGACTCAGGAGCCTTTTAAGTTAACATGGAAGCACAACGTCAAACCAATATCGCTCCTAGACACCTCCCCCACGGAGTTTGAGAAAAAGCTTAATACGATTATAACCGTCCATAATCCGCCATGTGAAGTTGTCGGATGGGGATCAACTTACCGTAATAGAACCGGCAATCCTACAACTCTTAAAGTCTTGAGGATGTACATTTTCGACGCCGAACAGTGCTCAATGTACTTCAAAACGCGGAGTAAACGGTATAAGAACCTGCCCTATTACGTCAATATCTCCATGCATCATCAAATGTGTGGGCTGAGCAGATTCAGGAACGAATCTCAGTGCTCGGGAGACTCCGGAGGTCCACTTTTATGTGGTGGTAACGTTATTTCGGGAGTGAGTTTCAGCGCAAGAGTTTGTGGTACAGACGCGGCGCATGTTTTCCAATTGATTACACCGTTCCTCCATTGGCTGGCCGAAGATCCAAGACTCGCTCCTCTGGCAAAAGCTCTGGGTAGTGAACCTGAATCTGTTCAACCAACCCGACGCAGAACAACTATAGCCAGTTCCCGTTCAATTTACGATTTTTCAGGTGATGAGAGGCATGAAAGCCATTCCTTGGCATGCTTGCTGATCCTTCTGCTGTCTCTAAATGATCACCTACTCAGGTGAGGTACTTCCTCCTGCAATAAACAGTTCCCTGTTCGTTCGAGGAGTCTTAGTTCACATAGTTACCTACTCGAAATACAGAAACCATGGTTTTGGTAACAGTTCTTGACGACATCACTTCCCAGGAAGGTCCTGTAGGTATTTGTGGTGTATTTGTGGTATAGGTGTGTAGGTATTTCCGGTGTATTTGGATTGACTACACGCATGCTTCAGCCACTTCTTTGATAAACTAGCAGTAAAAAGTCAATCGTACAAAGTTTCGATTTTACAATTGACGCGGTGAAATCGATTGCTCTGACTAATCAGGCGATTAAAATCGATTTCAATAGTTTTGGTTGGTTATTGCCCTATGTTGTCATGCAAAAAGGCAATCTCTCCGCTTCGGGCCAATTTTTTTTTCTGGACGTGTGAAGGTGTTCAGATCAAAATAAGCAAATACGCGTCAGCCGAACGCCGTCCACGCCGATTTTGATAGTAGACAATTTTCTGAAAGCCTGAAATCTTGGTCTGGGACTCGTTTTCGGCTTTAGTTGGTCCTGGAAACGTTACGGCCCGATTGGACCTAACTTGGGGTGGTAGGGGTCAAAATGTGCATTTCGAAAAATGCATTTTTGATATTTTTGGGCAATACACCTAGATAGGTATTAGTTTAGTCTACATTTTGGACGCTGAATTTAGAATGAGTCTCCATGCTCCTGGTCCGAGGAATAACCAACCCGCGTGAAAGAATTTGCAGCAATTTTTCTGTCATCAGAAGATTGTTAGAAACGCTGCAAATTTGTTCTGAGACCCGCCTCATTGGATTGAGCGTCCAAAATTTAGTCGAAGATCCCCACCCGCCTAGATAGCCGAAAATCAATTTTTTGAAATACACATGTTGACCCTACCACCCCTAAATTTGGACGCTAAATCGATTGAGATGGGCCCCAGGCCGATTGCTACTCACCGGACGAGGGTACAAGTGCAAATAGGTATATTGAACATGGGTTTTCGAGATTTTCGCGGACTTGAGCGAGTGAGGTATCATTCTGTACTAGATTATGGACGCTGAACCGATTGGAATGAGTCCTGTTCCCTCCATAATGAACCCCAGTGGAAAAAATTCGCAACCTTTTCATGTAATATTACACCAGAAAAGTTATTTTTGGCAAAACAACTGGCTCAACTTGAAAAATATTTTAGTTTATCCAAACTATCCAGTTCCTCACGTAGCCACCCTTTTCCGAACTGCGGAAATTCACTACCCTAATTTTTGGAATGAAATCTCGTTTCGCACCTTGTATGGCACTCAGAATCATTTCAAGTATCCTCTCGTAACTAAAGTGCCTTGTGAACTCAGGTTGGCATCTCATTGCCTGGAGTGTCCTCATTGTCTAACTCCAAGCAAGTTATTGCGTTCATGCGCAAACCAGCGTATTCTGTAATAATTTCATCGTATTTTAGCTTCGTCGTAAAAACGTTCCCATAATTTTATAGTGAGCTTTCAAATGTTTTACGTAACTAAACTCAATCTTACCGCGTCATTCGTCTGTCAACTTTGAAATGTTACGAACATCATTTCGTACGTTGCAATCCCTGAAATCCATTGATCGTCCTTGTAAGCTTCAAATCATCGTTTCACTTCTTTGACTGCAACGTGTTTTGAGTTTTTATTGATTTCTTCGCCGCACTAATTGGCATTTTTAAACGCACTCCCTTGTCAGTCTCGCTTCGATTATCCACTAGAGTGATGTAAATCGCATCAGTCATTTGAGAATAAACCTAACGCTGCATCTTGCGCAGCTTACCTCAGTTCTTGCGCGTCATTGATGATTTTATGGCGTCAAGCAAACCTTCTCTGGTGGCATTTCAAGAACCTTTTTTTTTTATTTTATTCTTCAGTCAAAATGGAAGTGAAGAGTCATTGCACTGAATAGTCACGTCGACGGTTCTATTTTGAATTACAGGCGAATGTTACGATAACCCTTGCTCGCGTATCTGAGGTCTTCGGGCATCAGGTCATGCCATTGATTTGGAATAGTTCTGAGCAAAAATATTCATAGTCGCTCCTTTCATTCATAAAAAAAGTTCATGCGTAACTAAATTTCAGAAACTTTGATCTACCATGTCCTATATTACACAAATCAGTTCCCAATTCATACTTGTTAAACTCCAGCTACATGAATTTGTACCGAGGGTCTGCAGGGGTAAGAGGGAGACCTTGCTCGACCTCGGAATTGTATTCTACCATAAATGCCAGACCAAAATATCCCTTTTTGTGAACAGGTCCCAAAACATCCGTAGATGCGGTAAAAATTAAGTTAACTCCATGCTGAAAATCACTCAGTTCCAATTCATACTAGTTACTCCCAACTACATGAATTTGTACATTATTGAAGCATCAGGATCTGCAGGGGTAAGAGGGATACCTTGCTCAACCACGGAGTGATTTCCTACCATAAACTGCCAGACCAAATACACTTTTTGTGTAAACAGGTCCCAAACATCCGTAGATGCGGTAAAATTGAGCTAACTCCATGTTGAAAATCGGTAGATAATAATTTCTCCTACTACAGCAGATGTTCTGATTTAAAAGCGTTTATATTGGCATAGGTCGACATAAAATACCACCCTTAGCTACGGCTGATCTCTTGGAAATCTGACTTGATGATTCTTTCCTCAGTGATCATATTAAGGAGGTACCGCCCAATCATATGCACTTTACCGTGCTCATTTATTAATTTTTTCTTTCCATTCTGTAAGCTTTCACAACTTCTAAAGAATGTGAATCACATATAAGTTGTCCCAAGATTAAAATAACATTTTTCAGAATTTTAACACAACCTAATTCTAATATCAACTATCTACATCTATATATATTAACTTATCAGTTGAAACAAAAGTTCAATGAACAAGGCGGACATTGTTTGAAAAAGACGAGCGCAGATCAATAATGAAATGAGATGTTTTGAAAAAGAACCAGAAATGATGAAAAGAAGAACAACAACTTCTTTAGTGTCGTGGAAAGAATCATGGTTGACACCAGCTCGTTCATCACGTGGCCGTAGCGACCTTAAAACAGTTTTGTGTTTGAATAAATCAATCAGTGTTCCGAAAAAATGAAATTTTGGGACAGGGTTTTTCTTAAAAATGCCATTAGATTTTCCAGAACTTGAAAAATCAGTAGTTATTTAAATGTTTTTCAATATATCAGTGGATAGCCTAAAATCAGTATAAATAGCAACACTGTATTTGATTACATGTCTGCTGAATACAGGGTAATAAATACCGGTGAAAGGACTTCTACAGCGAGGGAATAGGAATGGGCTATAATATATGAGATATATATGCTCATGCGCACTAGTGGTGGCAGGACCTCAGTGGCGCTGAGGGTGCAAACTGTTGGAACCACTTGGCATATGGAAACCTACAATTCTGTGCTAAACTGTTTTAACTATATGTGATGGGAGAAATGGAACATTGCATATATATAAGACTACTCGTTAGTCATATGTAACAGACTTGATAGGTATTTGCAAAATTGTATGAGCAAAATTTTTTATTTATGATATCGATATTCCACATCGATATTTTACTTTAATAATATCGAATATTGATATTGATACAGAAACAATATCGATATTTAGCTATATCGCAACCTCCCTACTACGTTATAGTCGATGTTATTTGAGGTTTTCGTTCTCGGTACTCAATATCTACCGACTCATTAAACAACCCTGGAAAACTCCATTAAAAAATAGCGACCCCGGTACTTTACTTAAGAGCATGAAATCGTCCATGAATATTAAACTTTGCATCATTAATGTAATTACAGGTTGTGTGGTCAGTTGTTGAAGCACATTACGCGGTAATTTGTTCATTGATAGTTAATTCTATCAATTTCTTCTGTGCGTAGATCATTTTATGAACAAGCTATTTGTATTATAGCAGGTATAGAAGTCTTTGGTTGCTGAAATAGTTGCCACTTATGCTCGCTTTCTCTCAGTTAGAGATGAGTGGTGACATCTACATCATGTTCTAACACTATTTTTGTTCGTCCGAAATCTGAGGGGACATTCACGTTTGATTTAGCGTTAAAAAAAATATATTCTAGATTTCCATCCCTTCAGTGTCCATGTTTCCGAGAATGTTGACTTGTTGGACACGCAAGGCGAGGGTTGCTGGTTGTTAAACGGTTGGGGCTGAAAGCAATAATGGCATTGCAGAGGAACTTGTCACCGGGAGTTGGGTGCCGAATGAAGACAATGGGCAGTCTCTCGTGCTTTTCAATCCTCCCTTCTGAGCCCCTCAGGTCGAATGCAGCTACGTATCAGCACATTTTAGCGATCAACTGCAGAAGTTGATCACCAGTTGCCTTGTGTCTCAGTAAATTATGAGAATAGAATGCGGTTTACCGATAATTGCCCTCAAGCATAGTTAGAGCATTTTAGTGTTTACCAAAGCGACCAATACCAGGTTTATTGGCAATATACCACTAACAGATGCTTGATGGGCATCAGTTGCCACTCACAAGGTTTGCTCTTAGAGTGAGATTTTTTGGCATTTACAGTCTGATGTCCACTTGCAAGCAAACAAAGCATAGTCTCAGTTGTAAAGAAAATTCTATTAGTGATCTACTGGTCTATGAAATGAGTGTAAAGCCCATTGATTTCAAATCCCAACTCATTTTGAATCATATCATTGTGCAGTATTTGGCTGAAATGTGGTAACTGTGGTCTGCGTCTTGTATTCTGCTTGGCTCATTATGGCAACAGCGAAATACCACATTTTTTTTTTTGCAAATCTGAAGAACGTGTAAGTCATATGTGGAAGGAGAAGTATTCTGACTGCACATATTGCTTAGAGGATGTGTTACAGGATATTAATAAGAATATTGCTAGTTGACTAGTCATAATTTGAATTTGCGTCCAGTTGGTACCAACACCAGTACCTACTCCATATATGTGTAAAGATCCAAGATACTGATATTAGTACTGTTTTCATACGTCATGTGTTTAAAGTGGTTACAGCAGTTCTGATCCCTCAGTGCCACCAACTTTAGAGTCCTTC
>CM034000.1:32063638-32218024 GCA_019603395.1 Cyrtorhinus lividipennis
ACTGCAAGTGCGCATGAGCATTGACATCCCATTTCCTAGCATGTAGGTATGATTTACTTCATTTATCTTAATTCTCGAACTGTTTGGGGAATTGGGGATGATTTATAATAGCATATCTGATGATCAACTCATTTTTACTGGTTCATCCTCCTTCAGGTCACCCTGCATGCTAACCGGCATAACTCAAAGACGTGACAATGACTCAACTAGGCGCAGCCATTACACGGCTAACAGCCTGTACACACCCAGATGTTACATATTTTCCCATTTTAATGTATTTAAAGAAGAACGAACCATTAACACTTGAGTAAACAAACAATACTTCAATTATAAAGAACATGAATAATCAATATTTCTAATAATAATTGAATGGAATTGACATGCGATCATGTTGGTCACCCTGACAGAGGAGAGGTTTTTCTGACTGTTCTCTCTCTGGAAAATATAAACTTGAGTGATAAATATGTTCTTAAATTACCTGTGACGTCGAATGAATTACCAATTATTTATAATGGTTTTCATTATTCCTCATCCTGCCTGCTAACCTGCATGACACGTTGGTCTTGTCTACTAGGCACAGCTACCTCATGGCTAATGGCTTGTAGGCACTCAGATTTTACATCTTTTCCCTTTTATTTTTTTAAATAAACGCTCACCTTTAACACCTGAGTAATCAAACAATACTTCAATTTCAAAGAACGTAAATAAAATGCTTCAGTATAAGTGAAGGAATTGGTATGCTATCATGTTGGTCACCCTGACAGAGGAAAGAGGTTTCACTGACTGTTCTCTCAGATGAAATTGGAATTAAAATGGATGAACTGATTGATAACTAAGTTATACTTTTCAGGTTTTTACAGTGAGTTAGAACAGTTTTTGACAATTATGTTCTTGTTCAGTTGTCCTCATTATATAGTATAATATATTCCAATCTTATAATTCCTCAATGAAGGAATGAATATTGTTGTATTGGTGAGCTTTTGTGAGTTGCTTGTAAACCTGGCTTACATGGACATTAGTGTGGTGTATTCTTGAAATTATGATGTTTTTCGTCATTCCACACCCTGCCTGCTAACCCGCATGACACTTTGACCTTGTCGACTAGGCGCAGCCATCTCACGGCTAACGGCCTACAGTAGGAAAAATGTAAAGGGTACTGTTTTTTCGTTCTTGAATTGTCTCAAACTGACGAGAACCATTCATTGAATACATGAATTGAGAAGGAAATGAGTTTAATTTGTTCCTAAATCTTGCAAAAATGGCGTCCAATCTTTGACATAGGAAGACGAGTACCCTCCCAGAAAACTCTACGAAAAGTGTAACAAGCCATTGTTGCTAATACACGATTTGCGACAATTTTGTCCCGTTCTTTGCCCTATAATACGCTTTTGGGAGAGAAAATTTGCCTAAAAAACTAAAAAAATCGCTTGGCAGCCGCTCCATTGGCCATAATAACCGTGAAGATATTTTTCGTGACGGGCCTTCAAGTTCTTTCGCTAGTTTAATGATGTCATTCACGACTTTCTTTTGCGTATAGCGACATGAAACTGCATTGTAGTTGCGGTTAAGTACCCAATACTCGGTAAATTCGAGTTTTCGGTTGGTGACTGCTTCCTCAGATATAAAGAGAAACAGTTGGAACCCCTTTTCATAACCTGGAGTTTTGCAATTTTGCAATAATTTTACTTATCTGGTGCCTGATGATATTCATATCTTTTCTTTGTATTAAACTGATTTCTGTACATTTAGCAATTCTCCATCTTTAGTTGTGTTCTATCGCGTAAGCAATAATTATCATCATTAATCCTCATTATCTCATATTATTTCTCGCTAATTGTTCACATATTGGTGATTACAATACAAACTGTTTGAGCATCATCTGTGACACAAATATTATACGAACAAATGAAATAACTTGTAAAAATCAGAACTTTTTCAAAGATATTTTTCTCTTCGTCAAGTTGATAATTCGTCCCTGATCCAGTATTTCACGATTTCTTCTAATTTTAGTCTTTCTCTCCTGTGTTCCAGGTAAGCAGAAAAAGACTCAAGATGTCTAAAAACAGTTGCAAACGCTGCTTTGGTGAGTTAGTAGTGATAAAGCTATTCCTTATAGTTTTCATGAGTCGAAACGCGTTAGTGAACTGTAAACTTCCGCTTCAACCTATCACTTAGGAAACGTAACTTTAGTGAAGTAATTGCTATTATCCTTTAATTTTAAACTCGAAGTTCGTCTAACTTTCGTGTTTTACTTGTTTCATTTGTTGATTGATTATTTTAACTGATTCGTTCAACGTTGAATTAGTTCGTTAACATTTTTTCCACTGAAACATCCGATCGTTCGAACTTTGACTCTGTGAGTTAATCAGACGTAAAAGTTCATTAAACCGGTGTTTGAGAATAAGAACATAACGCATTATATCCGCTTTAATGGCGATTAAAACCCGGATTCAGAACGAATCGACTCGTTCGGGTAATTTGATTGGTCGTTTGGAAGTATTCGTCTGTTCCTGCGTCACTGAATCTGAATTCCCCGGTGTGCCGAAGGATCAATTTTAGTTGGTTATTTCTTGAATAATCAACCTATGTTTTCATGCTCAAGGTCACGAGGGGTCGACTACCTCCGATCGGCCACAACATTTTTTTCTGGACATGAGGATGTCTTGTACGAAAAACGCTGCAAATACCTTCACAGGGGTTGGTTATTCTCTGACTGGAAATTCATTTCTTCAACATGGGGGAAACAGTGGGTGTGGCGGGTCCCGGACCCATTCCAATCGATTCAGGGTCCAAAATTTAGTGAAAAAGATATGTAACCCACACGCCTAGGTACCAGATGTCTCGAAACCCCACTTTCGAAATAGGTAGATTTATATACCCATTTTGAGCCATAACTCTTTCCTGTGGGCGCCAATCGTTCCGCGGCCCATTTCATTGGATTCAGTGTCCAAAATGTACTCAAAAATGATACTCCACACTCCTAGATCGCCGATAATTTCGAAAATCCATTGTTCGAAAAACACGGATTGAACCCTCCGATTCGAGGAATAACCAGCAAAAGGCTCGTGGACCTTGAATCTGGACAACTAGAGCAAAAAGCGTGGGTTCTTGGTTCGTGTCTTTATAAATACTAGAAAACACCACCCCTCAGAAAAAAGCCTTGTGCTTATTTTGGCGGGATGAAGTCATTTCAATTGAAATTGCACTTTTTCTCCAGTCCAAAATCTACCATATCCGTCCGCCGACCACGCTGTCTTTGGTAATAGACTTTTTTTTTAAATTTGTTATTTCGGTCAGAGATCCGTTTTTGGCTCTTGTTGGTCCTCCATAATTTTCGGCCAGATCGGATAGGAGTCATGATGTGTTTCTCAAAAAAAGATTTTCCAGATTTTTGGCGATTAAGACGTGTTGGGTTATTATTTTTTATAGAATTTTGGACGCAGTGTCCATTAGATTGAGTCCAAAACACTCCACTCTCACTATTTTCACCATGTCCCTGGTCTGAGGAATATCCAGCCCTGTGATTTTCTTGAATGACCGAGAAAGAATCGATTTTTGATGCAATAAAGTATTTTGTGGTCCTCGGGAGGTATTGAAAGGTACTAGGAGGGTTTACGTAGATGATAACCTTCGTTTCTTTTTCTGACTCGCGTCCTCGTGGAAAAGGTTCTTCAGTTCCTTCAGCCCAGAAGAAGAGGACCAGTGGTCAGCAGGTCAGGATAACCATCTCGAATTCAAACCGGTAACTCGCCCTCGTCGCCGAACTTCCGCGCCTCCTTGGCGTCTTCGCCGGTCTTTCGGAAGAAAGGGAACTTCTTCGCTCGAGGGAACGTTCCGGGAACGCTCAGGAACAGTTACCGATCAACTGCTACCCCGAACCTCTGGATGACCTCCAAGGCCGTTTCCCGCGCCACGTATCAAGGCCAGCCTCAGTCCCTGCTCCTCCTGCCCCTTTCTCGCAACCCGCGGGCGATAATTTTCGGATACGGGAGGCGACGGGGACCGTTAGAAGACGGCAATCACCGTTACCTAACTCCTATCCCTTCATCTCTCTTTCACCCCGCTTTCCTCATTTTTTATGTCTCGATATTCGCGGTAATTAGGTGACAAGATTTCATCTAGATGACCATCTATGACCAGCCACTCATCACGTCATCAACACGTCATCATAATCATCAAAATCACGCTTGGTACATGAAATATTTTTTAAAAAGTAGGTAGCCTTAGTTTTCCTCCAAAATTCGGTTTCTTGTAGTAACATGAGACTGTCTGATATATATACATATTTTGTGTATGTGGGCGGTCCCGTCTTTCAAACTGAATGAAACGACTTTGGCGGTAAATACATTATTAGGCACAACAATAAATATGAAAAAGAAGATAATATATGGACAGTTTAAATAAAATAAAGATCGTATAAGAAGATTGTATGATACTCCTAACCCGTTTCCTTGATGGTCGTTTTAAGTGTTCTTTTTACTATTTTGGTTGATTATTCAAGGAATAACCTACCAATGGAATGTTTTCATGCAGAAATTCAAACTCTCCGATTTGCCCAAAAATGTTTTCTGGAAGTTTCAAGGTGCCTAAATCGAAATAAGCAAATGTTTGTCCTCCGTCTGCGTCAATTTCGATAGTAGGAAATTTTCTATGAATCTGAAATTTCGGGCAGGGAGCCATTTTCGGCTCTAGTTGGTCCTCGAAAGTTTTTAACCCGATCGGACCAAATTTGGAAGTGGGCGGTGGGGATCAAAATTTGTATTTTGAAGAATGGGTTTTCGAGATTTTTGGAGACCTAGGCGTGTGGGGTATCATATCCGACTAAATTTTAGACGCTAAATCCAATGAAATGGGTCCCGGAACGATTGGAGCCCACCGGAAGAGGTTATGGGTCAAAATGGGTATCTATCTACCTATTTCAATTGTGAATTGTGAGATTTCTGGTACATAGGCGTGTGGGTTATCACTTTCTACTAAATTTCGGAAGCTGAATCGATTGGAATGAGTCTCCATGCTGCTGGTCTGAGGAATAACCAACCCCTGTGGTTTTCAAGGTTGTCACTGTTCTTGCCCTCTCGTATGTGTCGTAATGAAAATTTTCATTATGTCACTTACTACACGATACATGGTGAGATTTACTCGTCGTTTATGTCTTATTTTGGGACGAGAGTAATCTCATGTATAGTAAAATCAGAGAATTTTATCAATTTTTCGCATAAATAACCAGGCTGCCTTTCTTGAAGAAGGATAATGTTAAGCGTACTTTGATTTTGAAGATAGTTAAAGCGTAAAAGACTGATAAACCTGGGATGTAGCCTTTATCCATAAATCTTTTTCGATGTTCGAAGGACAGAAAAGGACTTATGAACACGTTGTCTGGGATCTGAGTTGAAATAAGAAAATCATCTTTGCTTTAGGAGTTTTCCATCGTTCTGGGACCCATTTCATTGGATTAAGCGTCCAAAATTTAGTGGATAACGATACACCACACGCCTAAATCGCCAAAAATGTCTATAATCCATTTGGGTCCTGCATCATTCACTCATTTTTGAGTAAAACTGTTTCTTAGGCCTTCTGTTGAATATATTTTTCTCTGTTGGATTCTCTCTCCCCCTTCGATAAATACTAAATCTAGCGATCGAATCTACTAAGCGAACCTTCAATGTTAACTTCCTTGAAGAGCGGAATATATTTTTGTTTTATTGTTGTTGTTGTTTCTCGATGTAGCCGACACACAAAAAAAATGAATCATCTTTGGTAGATAAAGATCTGATCGAAGGTCTAACCACCCCTCGCACACGGTACGAGTCCGCCCATATTCAAATATCAAATTATTTGTGATCTATGAAACCCAGAATCGTAATTGGAACGCAGAACTTATAATTGCAACCAGAGCCATAAAAACTGAAAAAAGCGCGGTAATTAATTCTAGTTCCAGATTCGAAGGGCTAACGGATGTAAAGGTGCACATATGTGGGTCCTGGTAAGTGGATGGAGCTGGAGGCGTATCTTGATAATGCAAACCAGCGCTTCCTAGTCGCATGATATATTTCATCGCGATAGGCCAACCTTCCAGCAAGGCCGCGGGACCCAGCCAAGGTTCTTCAACGTGAAGAAACTATAAAACCGCTAGTTCACGTATTACTAAACGCCACCCTCCATCGCCCAATTCGTTTTGCACGCCGCTCATGATTGAGTCTGCCATAACAAGAACTGAAAACAGATGTTTCCTTGAGATCATCTGAGTTATAACGCGCGACGTACGAACGCTAAAAAAGCACGTATTGGCTTATTTTGGATATGATCATCAGCCAACCAGATTCTCCTCAGTTCACGGAAAATCCTATTTAAATGTTTTGTTGACAAAAGGCGCTTTTCATAAATATTTCTCATCCTTTTCTGCAGAGAAATGCGACGTTGTCGTTAAATATCGTCGACAAAAGTTAAATGAACAATAAACGACTAACATGGAATTGGGAAGGTACTTACTTGTTCGACAATCAACGGTTTCTTCATTGACAAAAGGCCATTAATCGAACTTGCTGTCGTCACACGCCAACAGCAGATTTTTCGATAAAAACACCGAATTTGTAAAATATGTGGTCATACACCGGGAAAAAGTAACCACAGCTGACCATTTTACATCGATCAGCCTGAAAAGATGTAATTTCAAATTCTTTCACAGGGTTTGGATATTCCTCGGACCAGTACTATGGAAGAACATGGGGAAAACAGTGGGTGTTGAGTGTCTCGGACTCATTCCAATCGATTCAGCGACCAAAATTTATTGGAAAATGATACCCCACACGCCTAGGTAACCAGAAATATCGAAAATTCACTTTTGAAAGAGGTACATGGATACCCATTTTGACTTATAACCTCTTCCGGTGGGCGCCAATCGTTCTGGAACCCGTCTCATCAGATTCAGCGTTCATAATTTAGTAAAAAATTATACCCCAAACGTCTAAATTGCTAAAAATCACGAGAATCCATCCTTGAAAAACATTGAATTTCTGCATGAAAACTGGGTGATAGTTCAGGGAATAACCCACCAAAATCAAAAAATCGATCATCGATCAAACAATCGATTTTGGTGACGAATGCGCTCCATGGATGTGGTGGCGAGAACCCATTTTATGAAAATCATTGAATTTGTGTATAAAAACATAGGATGATTGTTCAAGGAATAACCAACCAAAACCAGAGAATCGATCATCGCTTAAGCAATCGATTTTGGCGACAAATGCGCTCCATCGATGCGGTGGCGCAAATGCTCGAGAGTCAATTTTTTGAAAACCATTGAATTTCTGCATGAGAACATAGGGTGATTGTTTAAGGAATAACCAACCAAAGTCGGAGAATCGATTATCGCTCAAATAATCGATTTTAGCGACGAACGCGCTCCGTCGATGCGGTGGCGCGAATCCTCGAGAATCAATATTTCGAAAACCATTGAATTTCTTGATGAAAACATAGGGTGATTGTTCAAGGAATAACCAACCAAAATAAGATAATCGATCATCGCTCAAACAATCGATTTTAGCGAAGAACGCGCTCCGTCGATGTGGTGGCGCGACTCATGTTAGTTCAATCGTTGTTCTGTACGTTGAACTACTTAGCGTCGGATTTAATAACCTATTTGAATGCCCAGAAAATAAATGAAGAGGTTTCAAGGTTAAAACTTGTACCTATTTGTATCTCAACGATATCTATTGTTGGAACAAACTGCGATCAAATCGTAAATTGTTGTACTGTTTCTTTTCCTCCTTTTTTTCTTTATGATAATATTTGCGTTACACGTAATCATTGAGGGCGATTAATAACGTAAATGCGTAGCTGCGATCAAATAATGGTTCAAGGCTGATCTTGGAAAATCCCAACGCGTTAACCGCTCCTTGAATAACTGAGTTATCAACAAATCATCTATTTTTGAATAACTCACATAACCTTTGGTGCATTCGTACTGTTTTGGTTGTCGTCCACAACCTCACCATTCGGTGGTCGACATTTTCCACCGAAAGAAATGCGAGAAGAGTCACAAAATAAATGAATGGTTGTGTAACGCGTTTTAAAATACTTTAGAAACAAGAAGTGACGAGACTATTTTCGTGTCGTTCGCATAATTTTAGAAACGGGGACAATTTATAGGCGAGAAAAAACGCGGGTCTCTGGCCCGGTAGATGGAATGAGCCTGGGAAATTTATTTTGGGAGTGGACAAGAATATTTGAGGCGAATGATCGATGCAACTGCGTCAAGTGTGAAAGAAACGTTGCAAATTATTTCACAGGGGTTGGTTATTCCTCGGACCAGGAGCATGGAGACATTCCAATCGATTCAGCGTCCAAAATATAGTGGAAAATGATACCCCATACGACTAGGTACAAAAAATCTCGAAAACCCACTCTTGATATGGGTAGGTAGATACCCATTTTGGCCCATAACCTTTTCTGGTGGGCGCCAATCGTTCCGGGACCCGTCTCATTAGATTCAGCGTCCAAAATTTAGTGGAAAATGATACCCCACACGACTAGGTACAAAAAATCTCGAAAACCCACTCTTGATATGGGTAGATAGATACACATTTTGACCCTGATGATACATACATACACTCTTCTAATTCACATTTTATCTCTAAAGATTGTTGATTGCAGAAAAACAGATATTGTCTTCAATATTTTCTGGGTCAAATTTGGTCCTAGAAGCTCATAAACCTTATCAATATTTGATAATTACGTTTACGTTAGTATGAGCAAGCTCTCAAAAATGCCCTTTAGCTTATCAGTGACCTTCACCAGTTACTTGACGAGAAAAAAAATGTATTCGTAAGGACGCGAATGACGTGTTATATATACGCGAAGGCTGTTGCACCCGTAAAGACAACAATCTCCAGGTCGTAACGACCAAATTGCTCTTTGGTTGGTCGTCTGCCTCTGCATTTCCGTCTTATTACTACCCAGTATACTTATATTCCTTTCATGGCTCGCTGACGCCTGCTTCCTGAAGTTATTTCAGGGTGGATTATGGAGCAACCTCGTAGGTATACTTTGTACGTATTTTATTGCGCATAAATATCTTCGGATTTAAATGTTTTTTGTGTCGTAAAAATTACAATGTCTGAGAACGGAATCAATTTGAAATCGAATGACATTTTGACGTCACTATAGTACCTACCGTACAGCTCGTCTAGGCCTTGGTTTGAATGTTTACTAAATGTTTAATTTGTACGCCCATCCACAAGGAAATTGTCAAAGACCGTCGACGTTTTTCTTCACCAACTCAACGCAGAAGCTGTGACCACGTTTATGGAAATGAATCAGTCCAAACGAAACCCTATGAGTTTCCATTAAAAATAATGACTCGGAAACGATAGTGAGGCAACTCGAAACACAGAAACCCGAGCTTCAAATTACCAGGGTGATTGATTTTTATTTGACGTTCGACGAAGGAGGGACTAAACACGTGAAGCGACATAACTGCCGCTTTTTGCATATGGATGAGATAAACGGGGGAAATTATCCTCAATGTCTTCTCATTGAGGAGTAAGTGGCTCTCGTCAGGAGTTATTATAGGTTAGAAGAACCAATCGAGAGAATGGAGTGAGAAGAAATTCGGAAGAAAGCCTTGTGTTGCTCACTGGGACAAGTTGACATTGGTTATGGTTATGGGAATTCCTCTTCACTCCAAATACCAGATAAGACGACTCATCGTTTCCCCACCTGGCACCTCAACCACCTTAAGCCCCGTACGGTACAAAGTCCGTACTTTCCTTGCCATATGAGTTTTATAATTTTGTTGGCTCAGCGATACTCGAGGAATGTCAACTTCCCAACTGATTAGATAACGCGACCATGTAATCACCGGTTGCAGGAGTTGAGTAGAAAATTGGCCAGGTTTCGCAAGCTGGTCAAACGTTGTCGTATCTGCGTATAATTGTTCGACTCAGTAATTTGAAAAAAGTTCGAAGTCCCTCAAGTTTTCCGTCGAATTGAGCGTTGAATGCGGGTGACTCTTATACCGTACTTCGTGCGTACTTCCACATACTAACGAAAGGGTAAGGTACCGATTTGCCCAGTGAACAGGAAACAGTCCGGGACCTATCTTAGTGGATCCAGCGTCCAAAATTTAGTGGAAAATGATACCCCACAAGAGTTGCCGAAAATATCGAAAATCTGTCTTCCACAAAACACATTTTTACCCATACACTCCACAAATTTGGTCCGATTGGGCCTAAAAGTTCAGGACCAACTACAGTCAAAATGAGGACCCTAACCGTAGACTGCTAACAGACATTTTGGTTTTTGATCTGGACATTATGAAACGTATACCTACTGTCAAATTTTGGAGCCAACCTCTGACATGATCGACAGGTTGATTATTCAAGGAATAACCAATAATAAACGCTGCAAATTCTTACACAGGCGTTGGTTATTCCTCGAACCAGGCGCATGGAGATTCATTTCTTCAACATGGAAAAAACTGTGGGTGTGGCGGGTCCCGGACCCATTCCGATCGATTCAGGGTCCAAAATTTAGTACAAAATGATACCCCACAAACTTAGGTACCAGAAATATCGAAAACGTACATTCGAAATGGGCAGATAGGCAACCATGTTGACCCATAACCTCATCCAGAGGGTGCCAACCGTTCTGGGACCCATTTCTTTGGATTCAGCGTCCAAAATGTAGTGGAAAATGATACCCCACACACCTAAATTGCCGAAAATCACGAAAATCCATTTTTCGAAGTACACATTTTGACCCCTACCCCGCCCAAATTTGGTCCGATCGGGCTGACATGTTTCGAGGACCAACTAAAGCCGGAAAAGGGTCCCTGACCAAAATTTCAGATTTAAAAAAATGTTCTACTACCAAAGTGTCCGGCGGACGGACATTTGTTAATTTTGATCTAGACACCTTGAAACGTTCAGAAAATGGTGGAACGGTTGAAGGGTGGGTTGCACTGAGTGGACAGTTGGTGGGTATAGGCAAGAGTCCAGGATTGGACAATGTGATGAGGCAGAGGGGGTGGTTGAGGTGGCAAAAAGGGTGTTCGGGGTGGAAGAAGGGTAGTTAGTATAATAGCATAACATGGTGATGTTGCCCCATGCATCAAATACATTATGTATGACAGTTGCTTTTGCTGATCTTGTGATCAGCAATACAGTTCTCCTAGGGTTCTATTTATCTGGTCTAGACTTTAAAATGACTCCAAATAAGTAACCACCAAACCTCACCAATCTGCACCTGCCCTAAAGAAATGTCACCCCCTTTGAGAGAATCTCCCAGCTACCCTACTTACCTCAATATGAATCCCTGACCACTCCAAGTGTTTCGTCCGATTGGAGAAAAACTGCAATATCAATAGAAATGGCTCTATTCAGCCAAAATAAGCAGAAGAAGAAGGCATATTTCCGTGAGGGGGCTTTCTAGTATTCATGAAGACACGAACCCAGAATCCATGCTTTTTGCTCCAGTTGTACAGATTCAGATCCATGATCCTTTTGGCTGGTTATTCATTGAATAATCGTCAAAACGTGTTTTTTGAACAATGGATTTTCGAGATTTTTGGCGTTCTAGGCGTTTCCCGCTGAATCCATTGGGATGGTTCCAGAATTATTGATGCCCACCGGAAGAGGTTATGGGTCAAAATGGGTATCTATCAACCTATTTCAAAAGCGGGATTTCGGGATTTCAAGATTTCTGGTACCTATGGCATGCGGGGTATCATTTACCACTAAATTTTGGACGCTCAGTCGATTGAAATGAATCTCCATGCTCCTGGTCCAAGGAAAAACCAACGCCTGTGGATGAATTTGCAGCGTTTCATAAATACCTATAACAATCTTGGTTTAATTGGCCTTTTTATAAAGTACCACAAACGGCTTCATTGACTACCCAATCCTCATTTGTCTAAACGCAATTTTAATCATTTTCCCTCGCTAATGGTTAGTGATGTATCCCATTCCTGTTTTACAGGTTATACACAGTTACTGGTTTGATTACATCATGATAATTTTACGCCAAGAGCCTTGTTCGGGGTGTTCGTGCGATGAAGCGTCGGATTCTTCCGCTGGCCGTGGGAGTGAGATATATGAAAAAAATCTACTACAAGGTCTTTCTGGGACGCGCGGCTCTCATGATTCGCTTCGGTGACGTCAGAACACATCTCTCCCTGACCTCCAAACTCCGCTTCGTTGCTAATACACGTGGAGTGATACTTCGACTCGCCGAGTTGATTTATGAGCTGTTCCCTTCAGGATAATCTGTTCCTCGGGAAATCATCCAATCTGCCGTGTACCTATGTGTAGGCGAATTCATCTCGTCTGAGGAAAACTCATTGCGGTTATTTTGAACCTTCAGAATCCTGCGGAAAACTGGTAGGTAGTCAAGGTCGTTGGGGGTATTACAATTCTAAACCTAATGCGCATCAAACTGAGTGGAACTCCAACTTTGCGTTGTTGGGACGAGGCTGCTGAGTTCTCCGCAGTTTGTGTTGATTGACTTCATTGTTGATAAATCAGAAGGATAAATCCATCCAATTGCCGTATGATGGTGATTGCCACTTACTGCATTATTCTCATTTACTCAAACTGGATTCGTCTCTCCTCTTCCTAGCATAATGCTAAATTGGAATCGCCCTCTGAAGGTACGAATTTCACCTGAAAACCACCAATCATGTTATCTATTAGTTTGTTGGTTCTGTCGTAGTTCAAAATAGGTAGATAGATTCCCATTTTGACCCATAACCTCTTCTGGTGGGCACCAATCGTTCATAGACCCGTCTTATTGGATTCAGCACCCAAAATTTACTGAAAAATGATACTCCTCACGCCTAAATCGCCTAAAATCTCGAAAATCCATCTTTCAAAAAACAAATTTTTGTCATACTTGGTTATTCATTGAATAATCAACCTATGTTGTCATGCAAAAAGTAAATCTCTCCTATCTCCAAAATATCACCGTATGCCGTCCGCGCCGTTTGTGTTAGTCTACAAATTTCTAAAAATCTAAAATTTTGGTCGAATTTCCGGCAATTTAGGCGTATAGATAATCATTTTATAGTGAATTTCGGACGATTAATCCGTTAAGATGGGCCCCAGATCGATAAGCGCCCGCCGGAGAGGGGTATGGATCAAAATGGATACTCACCTACCTATTTTGAAAGTGGTTTTTCGAAATTTTCATGTACGTAGATGATTGGGAAATCATTTTTCACTAAATGCTGAATCGATTGAAATGAGTTCGGGACACTCCACACCCACTTTTTTCCCAATTTTCTCCATGCTACTGGCCCAAGGAATGACCAACCCCTGTGACAGAATTGGCAGCAAACTGACAAATTTTGGGACAAATCGGGGATTCAACCTTTTGCTTGAAATATTAGGTTGATTATTCAGGGAATAACCAACCAACATTAGGTATTTAGTTGTTTAGGAGGTCAAGAAGATCATGGTTGATGAATTAATAATCATTATAAAATGTTCAACAGTAGCTTTCAAGTTTTTTTTCTGACTTTCTCCTCCTTGCCGAAATTAACTTGATGTTTTTCATGTATTCCAGTTATTTCTTATTTTACATTTTATACCGATTGACCTCCCGTAATCGTAGGTAATGTATTCAATCTGCGGAATCGACGAGCTCTACTGATTTACCCTAGAAATGTTAACCCTAGAATACATACATGGAGTAAATTTTGTTCCTTCTGGGAGATGAAGAAGTTTTCACGTGTTTCGCTAGCAGGTTCTTCCAGCTATATTCCTTCTCTTGGATGACTCCTCAGTTCACCTCAGTGTTTAGCTGCTATTGGCGCGCTCTCTGCATTCCACTTTCCAAATGTATGTGAGTGAATATTACTCCAGTCGCCCTGAAACATCCCCAACGCGTCAGAATGATTATATAACGGTTCCAAATAGGAACTAAATAACGATCAAAATACATCGTTGTGACAAAAAGTGGCGAACAAGAAGGAATCGAAGTGGATTCAGACGAGCGATCGGATGAGCGTCGAAGAAGACGTGAGTGCCATGAAAATTAATCCGAGAGCCAGATCTCTTCAACAAAGCACGTTGGGGCAATTAGTCCGATTTCCTATCTTCTGGACAACTGCTTTTGCCGTCTCCTCGGCAGTAGAGTTAATCCTCTTTGTACGAAAATGCTCGTTAAAGCCGGCCCTTCGATTCGAGGATACTTCAGATTCAAAGATGCTCCTCAACAATCTGATCGCTGAATTTGGGAGCGTTACATTCAGCGTAAATGTGAGCAAAAAAAGGAAATAAATCAGGAATAGTTGAAATTTCCAAGAAATTATTCGTGGAGATTAATATTGAATGAATATCTATCTCACAAATTCTCGAAAAATCCAACAATTTTCAAATCACTACCCAGAAATCATGTAGAAAAATCTACAAGGAAAAGGGGGATAATCAGGTTTTTTTGGGTAATGGTTCTAAGGTAGTCAACATATTCAAAATGACAAGTAGAACATTGTAGTGGGGCGAAACAGATCAACGTTGCTCAAAGTTTGGGAAATATACAGATACAGGGAATGAAGGAGGTGAGTCAAGGGGCCAGGGAAAGATGGAGGTACTTAGGTTAGTCAGTTTCCCGACAGAGGGCGCCCTTCTGGATGTAACCTGTACCTTGCACCGGTATCACTAGTTTATCAGTCATTTTTGTTTGTATTGCATGTGTGTAACTGTTGATGCCAAAACGTTCCTGAAAATAATGAAGCGGCGATTACTTGGGTAACTCCCATCTGATTCAGGATAAAACGCTGCAAATGCATTCACAGGGGTAGGTTATTCCTCGGACCAGGTGCATGGAGACTCATTCCAATCGATTCACCGTCAAAAATTTGGTGAAAAATGATACCCCTCACGCCTAGGTACCAGAAATCTTGAAAACCCCACTTTTGAAATACTTTCCCCCATTTTCTTCATAATTTTCTACTAAATTTTGGACGCTGAATCCAATTAAATGGGTCCCGGAACGATTGGCGCCCTCTGGATGAGGTTATGGGTCAAAATGGGTACCTATCTACCCATTTTGAATGTAGTTCTTCGTGATTACTGGTACCTAGGCGTGTGGGGTATCATTTTCCACAAAATTTTTGGCGCTGAATCGATTGGAATGGGTCCCGCACACACCACACTCATTGTTTTTCCCATGTTGGAGATTTCCGGCGATTTAGGCGTTTGGGGTAGGTATCATTTTCCGCTGAATTATTGACGCTAAATTAATTTAAATATGTCTCCATGCTCCATTTAGTAATTTTTTTTTTTAAGAAACATTTTTCCTGCATTGCTATCTTCTAGCAGTTAGTTTAATAAGCTGCCTATTACTGAACCTTTTAATTTAAGTATTACTCTCAGAACCTATTTCCATTTTGTATGTGCTACTGCGTTTCAAACTTAGGAATTTAATTCTCTCCTCTTCAAAGATATTTTACTTCCACTTCTTTTTTCTGTCTTGTGAAAAATAATTTTGATTAATACGTTTTTGGGACACACTGCAATTAGAATGAAAGTTAGTGAGAGCATTTTCAGCGTTTTCTTACTTGATGTTTTAAGTTCGGATTGCGAAATTTGGTAACCCATCATGAATTTGAAGAAGCATGTGTGCTGCCCTTATGTAAGTGAGCAGTCGATGGATTTATTTGCGGCAGCTGGAATCTGTACGGAAAATGTGCTGTCGATTTCCTGGGATGATTCCTGCGTCCTTGCCAGTTTGAACCTTCCATTCCTTACCGGTCTAGTCAGAGTCTAGTCAGCCGCCATAAACGTTCGCCCTAACGGCAAGGCCTGGCACACTTCGCCTCCTGTCAAGATTTTACTGCCGCGACTCACTCAGTTCATGGGCTGTAAAACGGCTAGGAATGGAGATCGGTTGTGATTAGGAGGTTCAGTGATTTATGTTCGAAAGATCAGGCGTTCCATGAAGGCGGAACCGGAAGATGAGGAAGGTTAAGGGAATGGGCATGCTCGACAGGGAGTGTCTGACCCTGAACGGACCAATTTGAATATCTAGGACCTTAAATCTTAAATAATGAATAGTTTATTTGAAACCTATCGACGTTATTGTGTACTAAACGCGTCCAACTTCGACACTTTCTATCTCGAACATTTGCCAAGTACAATATCATAAACGAATAGATCCTCAATAGAGCAGCAGTCAAACATGTGGTGGCAGAATGTTCAACAAACGTGCATCAAGGGCGTAAAAATAAGCACAAGGAGATTATGATTCCACGGATCTTGCCTCCAGATGGTTGCATTCACATCCTACAGATGCAAGACTCCGTAAGAAACAGAGTTCATGAGATTAGCGGAGGGATTCATTTTTTTGTTATATTGGACGGATGATTTTATCTAGACCTACAGTAGCCTTAGAGAAGGGCCTCGACTGGACAAAATTAATAATAACTTCGGTTTTAATAATCTGAATTGGACAAATCAACAAGAACTAAAATCAAAATAAAACTGTCACAAAACGCAGAAAACATTTTGAATTTTCGTTTCATGCGATGAGAAGTGACAGTAACACGATCGTCACTCGCACCCAGGAAACTATTGTGAATCGTCAGCTATTACGGATCTGACCTCTGGGAAATCCCTGCAAAAATCTGAAAATGAGTCAATCGGATCATAAAATCCGTATAATTTTGAAATTCGCATATTTTTCCAGAAAAGTTTATCACCTGGAATTGAGCCATGGGCGTGCGTAGGTCATTTTCTGTCTTAGGTCATCTTAGGTCATTTTCTGTTTCTGGGGAAAGCAGTGAGTGTGGGTTGTCTCATCACATGTCATGCTTCTGTGTCCACCAATTGGTCTAATCTCATTTCAATGGATTCAACGTCCGAAATTCCGAGGGAAAATGATACCCCAGACATGGTAGTTCCCGAAAACCGATTCTCAAAAACACATTTTCACCCTCCCCCAATTCAGGCAGAAAAATTCCGATGGCCTATTAAAGCCGGAACAAAATCCCTGGCCAAAATTGCAAATTTGAAAAATAAATAAATAAATTCTGCTACCTAAAACGGTGGACGGATTGTTCCGTTTCTACTATCTAGACATCTTGGACCGTTTACTGTCGAATTTCGGAGTCAAGGTGGACCTAGGTGGAGGGGGGTTTGGACCACTGGCACGATTACTTAAGCTGATTATTCATTGAATAATTAACCAAAAAACATTCCTTTTTGATCTTGGTAAGAAGAGATTTGAAAGATTTTGAGAAAATTGAAACTACCGTGAATCATGATTTTACAGAACAATAATGTCATGTGTGATGAATAGTCAAAATTCCTTTTCGATTTTTTACGGATGAAATAAGCGATAATGGTAAACAAAAACTGATTCTCACTCAATGAAAGGCGGAAATTCTGTTGTTGGAGTGAAGAACGCTGCAAATTCTCTGACCAGGAACATGAGGAAAATTGGGAAAACAGTGGGTGTGAAGTGTCTGGGACTCATTTTAACCGATTTAGCAACCGAAATTTAGTGGTATATGATACCCTGCACGCTTAAGTACCCGAAAGTCTTGAAAACCCATTTTCAAAATGGGTAGGTAGGTAGGTAGTTTGGGTCAAAACTCTCTTCTACCGGGCGCTAATCTGCCTGAATGGACTCAACGTCCATAATTTAGTAAAAAATGATACCCCACACGCCTAGATCGCCAAAAATACTCTCGGAAATACTTTTTTGAAAGAACATATTTTGACCCTCCCTCCTGTATTGGTCTGATACGATTCTAGGACCATCTAGAGCCGGACACAGGTCCCTGACCAAAATTTCAGATTTTTAGAATATTTTCTAGTGCAACGAGACAGCGGACGGCAAATTGATTCTTCAGATTTTTTGCAATTTAGACGTGTAGGGTATCTTTTTCTACTAAATTATGGACGCTGAATCCAATGAGGCGGGTCCCAAAACGATTGGCGCCTACTGGAAGAGGTTATGGGTCAAAAGGGGTACCTTTCCACCTATTTCTAAAATGAGTTATCAAGATTTCTGGTACCTAGGCGTGTGGGGTATCATTTTCCACTAAATTTTGGAAGCTGAATCGATCGGAATGGGTCCGGGACACCCAAAACCCACTGTTTTCCCCATTTTTCCATGCTCCAGGTCCATGGAATAACCAACCCCTGTGGATGAATTCGCAGCATTTTTTGATCTAGACACCTTAAACTGACGAATTTCGGGGCAAATCGGAGAGATTGACTTTCTGTGAATACATTCGATGATTATTCAAGGAATAACCAACCAAAAATCGACTGCGCATGTCTCATCGACTGGCAATATTGGCTCTTCTAGCGGTACATTTGGTTGTTGGATTGTAAGAGTAATTTCCTCAACAGAAGCCGGATGCTTAAATTCCTGGTTATTTGAAGGTGTAGAACCGTGGAGAGCAATGACACGCTTCGTTCTCTTCGTAAACTCGAGAAATTATTACTCGAAACGCTCATTCATTATGGAAAATCACTCGGACGGTAGTTAGATCGGGTTGACCGATTGAATTAAGAGACGCAGCCGACGGGTGGAGGTCAAGAAATAAAACTCGCTTTAACTCGACCTTATCTAGACGAAAAATTGATATAACAGAGCCGATAAACCGCTATTATTAGTAACTCACAAAATGAACGAGGATATGCCAGCAGAACCGGAGATGGCCGATTCGACGTGATTATTCCGCTAAAAGTTTAAATCTGCTTTACCGACGATAAATGTAGGTAATTCCGTAGAGAAATTAGACATTTAGTGAGAAACTCGAGTCCTTGACTTCAAACTGGTTCCATGCCGGTGCTTGCAACGTAAATAACCCGCAGTGGCGTCGATTATTAATCTATTTAACGAATACAGCCGACTCCAATAAGAAAAAGTTCACCGTTTATTTCATTCATCAACGTACCGTCATAAGTAGGATAAGTCGATAAAACGAAGGTGGAATTGAAGGGCGCATAACTGGGAGCGTTCTCTTAGAATGTGTAGAGAATAACGCAACACGAATATCAATAGTTCGTTTGAAGATAAAAAGCTGCTCATAAGTATTCCAGTGAAGTGATCAAGGACGTAATATTTTTTGTTGTGTTCCGAATTCCCACTCAAACTTGGTAATGTGTGAGTTGAAGTGAAATCCTTTTAGTTCGAGAAAAAAACTATATTTAAGAGGTTCGTTGTTTAGTTTGTGAATGTTTCGGGAGATTACAGTAATTGTTTAGTTAGAATTTAAGAATGTAAAATCTTGTCCTCTTTACAAGTATAGCGAATTCACGAGTTATCTTAAAACGCTACGAATTGTTCCATGAGAATGGAGTGTCCCGGGCTCATTCCAATTGATTTTGCGTCCAAATTTCTTGGAAATCCCCGCACGCCTAGGTTCCCGAAATCTCAATAACACACATTCGAAATAGGTAGATAGGTACCTTTTTTGACTCATAACTTCATCCAGTGGGCGTCCATTGTTCTGCGACACATTTCATTGGATTCGGCGTCCAAAATGTAGTGGACAATGATACCCCACACGCCTAGATCGCCAAAAATCTCGAATATCCATTATTCAAAATACATATTTTGACCCATACTCAGCCCAAATTTGGTCTGATCGGGCTGGAATGTTTTGAGGACCAACTAAAGCCGGAAAGGGACCTCTGACCCAAATTTCAGATTTTAAGAAAATTTTCTACACCCAATGTCGGCGTGGACGGCGGACGAACTTTTGCTAATTTTAATCTAGACACATTGAAACGTAAAAAAAAAAAAAAAAAAAAAAAAAAGTTTTGGGCCGAATTGGAGAGATTTAAGTATTGCAATAAAACATAGGTTGATTATTCAAGGAATAACCAACAAAAACCTTAATATCGAGTTTCAAAAAATCCATTTTGGTTGGTAATTCCTTGAATAACACAGACACCCCTACAATCCTTCTGGACATCGCCTAGAAATATATTCCTAAAAATACGATCCTCATCCGCTCTTTGGTCCTTACGAACGTTTTTAAATTCAAATACTATTGACCTTTATGATAATGAGTTCCGTTGGGTCCGAGTACGACTATAGTGGACGTGATTTCTAATTGAAGTTTTACCTCAACTTGAATGAACTCACATATATATCATCGTGAACAAATAAGTGTGCAAACAAATTTTGTTTTGGATGGTTATTCCTTGAATAATCAACCTATTTGATGTAAAATTATACTTTTTTTCCAAAATCGTCATCTCTAATGGATATTTGTTGGTTACAATGTGCTTTATAGTGGATTTATTGAAAGTCTACATCTTGCAATGCTGTCAAACTGGGAAATCCTTCTGAAAGGATTGTAGGACTATGCAATATCATTCTCAATTATGATTCTCAGCAAGAGGTTTATCCTTGTGAATAGTCTCAATGATAGGAAGATACCATCTCAAAGATTGGATGTGACCCTTTTGCCACCTACTAACTCAACATAGATGTAACGGATGAAAATTCTGGTCGAAAAATGGGGAAAACAGTGGGTGTGGCGGGTCCCGGACCCATTCCAATCGATTCAGGGTTCAAAATTTAGTGGAAAATGATACCCCACACGCCTAGGTACCAGAAATATCGAAAACACACATTCGAAATGGGTAGATAGGCACCCATTTTGACCCATGGCCTCATCCAGAGGGCACCAATCGTTCCGGGACCCGTCTCATTGGATTCAGCGTCGAAAAGTTAGTGGAAAATCATACCCCACACGCCTAGGTACCAGAAATCTCGAAAACACATTCAAAATGGGTAATAGATACCCATTTTGACCTATAACCTCTTCTGGTGGGCACCAATCGTTTTGGGACCCGTCTTATTGGATTCAGCACCCAACATTTAGAGGAAAATGACACCCCACTCGCCTAAATCGCCAAAATTCCCAAAAATCGATTTTTCGAAATACACATTTTGACGGTTTGACCCAAATTTGGTCCGGGCTGAAAATTTTTGAAGACGAACTAGAGCTGGAAACAAAAAAAAAATCAAGTATTTATCTATTGGCAACAACATAAATTTCATTACAAACCAAATGGGAATAAAAAAGATAAAATTACATAAATTTGAAAAATATTACTTAAATAAATACCGTTGCCCACCGAAGAATAAGTTTAAAAAACTTGTGGTTTCAGCAGAGTTCAAAAAATTGCCTAGATGCTGGTCCCTGATCAAACATTCAGATTTTTAGAAAATGTTCTACTACCAAAAACGGCACATAATGAAACGTCCAGAAACAATTTTTGGGGCTAATCGTAGATGGTCATTGTTTGGCCCCAGGCCTCCCTATAAGATTGAAAGATGCCAAGGAACAGCCAGTTCAAATTACCCGCCGTTTGGGTCGACCAGGGTAGGACCTTTTTGCTCGCGCTAGATGACCCAACATCAGCGCTCGCTCGTTCTGTGAACTAAGGGGGTAACCCGCCGTCAAGGAAACCTCGCAATTACTGTTACTGTGCTTCTGTTCTTCAACGTGTTCATAAAATCTGTATCCGTTTGCATCCGCTCGATCAGTCATTAAAAGTTCAATTAACTGTTAAAAGTTCTTCAGTTCCAACCCACGGTCCCACAGTCATAGAATAACCAAATTCGGGTGTCTCTGCCCGAAAAACTAGCCGTTCTATGCTGGTATAGAGCTGGAAAACCTTAGTAAGCCTTAGTAACAGTCACACTGAACTAACTGACAACGAAAGGACGACCCAGATTGGGAATCTGCGCGTCGGAAAATGTAAATTGACGAAGTTTGAGTTACTTTTTGTCTCCATACGATTACAAGCGTGTATTGTTCATAACATAAGAATAATAAACCAAAAGTGATTAATATGCTCGTAACGGAACGTGCCAGTGTGGTTTTAAAACAAGGGAATCATGGCACCAGGACATTCATTTCCACGAGTTTTCCCCACTGTTGTGCGATTCTTTTTATTTTCGTTCGAGAGAAAAGTTTTGTGAGTATTCTGATTTATTCCCCGTCACGTTTGTAGTTTTTTGGTCGTCGCGTCAATCTCGTGAGAGGAGAACTGTCATGAGAAAAAAAAATAAAAAAGGATTTTTTTTTTTCTCGTGATTTGAGTGTCGTGAAGGTTGTGATGAGTTTAGCGGGATCAAGCTGAGCGAATGTGGGAACGTAGGTGAATCAGTGGAACGGAAAACTCGAGTTTTCCCTAGGAATAACCACGGACGGTTTCATCTCGAAATCGGCCCCGTGATGACGAAGTGGGGTAACTCGACGGCCGTAAACATGTCTTTTCCGAGGGCAAAAGTGATAATTAAACGGTGGGAGGGTGCATATTGCATAGGAGGCACTTAGCAAATTGGATCAACCGTTTCCCTAACAAATTGGAGGGAGGAGAACTCTGGTCTAATCGCATCACGGCTAACTTGATCATCCCAAGCCCCTTCGGTCTCTTTTCGTTTTCGTTCGGGCGGTTGTACCTTTTAACTATTGAAATGATCGGGGTGAAGGGGGTGGGTTTTTCAGGGGAAATTCGTAGCGAACGGTAGTTCGTTACGACGGATTTTCTTCCGCCCCCGGGGCGTCGTAAATGGTTAAAAGTGCGACCGTACACATATGGACTTTGGTCTTTGTATGAATCAAACTACGGTGGAACTTTGCTGGTGCGAGTTTCATTTTGGTTCATCTTTTTGTTGCAACAATACGTTCTCCTGTTTGTGAAAACGTGATATAAATAATCCCCGCCTCCCTCTTTTCTACATGATTACGTTATTTTCGTATTATCATTTCACATTATAAGCGCATCCTATAAAGTCCACGCCCATGTCCATGGGATCCAGATCGTGCAGTATGCCTGTTTGTCTGGTTAGAATACATTTTCATACTCCGTCTCTCTTCATTCTGCTGAGGAGTGAGGCAGGTAGCTTTGAGCAGCCCAATTTATTCTTTATTCTACCTGATTGAACTATCAGCGTAACGCTATGTCTACAAAAGTCAAAATCTTCATGTACGCGGATGAATTTTTCTTCCGGGTAGTCGTGCTGCACTGAGGTGGATGATAAGGGTGATGGTTCTTTCTGCCATGAAAGAAACCTTAAGATGAATTTGGAAGTGTAAAAAATGATGACCATGGGGGGGGGGGGGGGGGGGTCAGCGGGTTGAGCCAGAATGGAGACTATAGGGTAGAGGGACAGATATCATACAGAACTTTGCTGAATTTACCTCACTGCTAATTCTCAGGCTCAGGGATGCCCAGTTGTATGTGGACAGTATTTGGGCTACTCAACATTCCCGTCGAAGGTTAATGTTCTTGACTTGTACGCAGCCAGCGTCGTGGGATATGGAGCATAGGTGAAAGGTGAGGGGCTGGTCCGCTTATTCTTGAAGAAAGCACTTGTTCTCCCTTAGGCCACCTCGACTTAAATGCTACATTTGAAGAAAGGGATCGCTACACTTATACCAGAGCAACTTCAAGATCCATGCCGACTACATGAATACGCTTGAGCATCGCTTGCCAGGAAAACTACACGTGGATTCTGGTTCGACTCTTGCTGTGCTCAAGCCCAACAGCGTGACTTGACCCAGCCGTTGACCTGTATTACGCTGAGGTAGGTGAAGGAAGTCTCTGACGCAATTGGCGAAATGGTGGACGAGTGCCCAGCATGGTGTGTCTCTGGCGATTCGGTGTCAGCAGCTCGGCAAGAGAAGTAGGGCATTGGTGGTTGTCAGTAGCTCAAGTAGCTTTCCACCCCCCTGAATAGCATCAGCCCCCTCCCCCGCACCACTCGTCACTCACCAAGGACCTAGTCAGACTTCAGCGTAGTGATCTAAATGCGATAGTCGGCCTAGTTGGGTTTCCACCTGAACCGCATAGTGATGACTCAATCGACAACCTTATGCAGATTCTGTGAGGAAGCAGACGAAACTGAAATTCACGTAATTTTCGAGTGCCCAGCACTCACCTCAGGCACAAACCCCAATGATGGCCATTCCCTGCAAAACGTTAGTCCACCTAACAACCCTCACCAAGGGACTGGGGCTGCTTATGGATGCACTACAAGCCACTAGGCTTCCGCCTGGTTGTCTGCTACCATCTACCATCTAGGGCAAGGACAAAGGAATGGTCTGTTGTTCGGTGGTGCTCTGGAACGGTTTTGTGGAGCTCAGATGTAGAAGAAAAAAGCTGTCGCCTTCTCTGTATCTATTCTATGCTGGCAGATTTAAAAATGAAGTATTTAGAAGCAGAAGTTATTAGCGCAAGCTAAGAGTTAATCCTCTTAAACACAATCACCATACAGGGACAGGTAGGTAAAACAAGGATCTGGATTTCTTAAAGCTCTTAAACTCGAAATTAGGTAAAATATAGGAATCTTATTGGCCTCCCTGAATGATAAAATTCCTTCCTGGTATTGGAAGACGACGCTGAACCTCGAAAATTTGTGATCATTTTGGTATGTTATATGTATTAAGTAATATCAATGTAGCCTATAAATTATTTAACGTGGAATTGAAAATTTCGTTGAAATTTAGTGCTTTGAATGTTATTGTATTATATATTTGAATAGATTGGTTTAAAGACCGATTACTCGGTGGTCGATGACATTCCTCCTAGTTTATATTAATGTCACGATACGTTACGTTTTGATGCAATAAATATATTTATTCATTGGTTCATACTCCTATTAAGAGAACTTACTTAATAACAGTGAACTCGAACAGAAAGTTCGACTAAATTTTGGACGCTGAATCCATTAAAATGGGTTCAGAGTCTAAATCTGACAGTTTTATAATTGTTGTTTTCGAGTTTTGTAATTGGTAATTTCTGGCATAATTAATTTTCCGTTGTTTTTTTTTTTTTTTTTTTTCCTCAAAATTATTAATTGATTGAAAAATGTAAAATCGCAAAAAAAAGTTGATTAAGAGGAGAAATATATTTCATCTAGTCCTCTTTTATCAAACTCGGGAGTCAAAATGATGACATTGTGCTGCTCCCGAGCTGTTGTTGATTCAACTGTGATCCTTCACTCAGTATATTTTGACACAGAAAAAATCTGCTTCTGACTAAAGTAAGTATATGGTATGATTTAATTTTTCATAAATACCCACGCTTCATTATACGTCACGATTAATCAACATTTGGGTTCAATACCCCGCGAACGACTCGGTTTCATCGATGAATCGTCTAATGGCGAAGCTGGCGACCATCTTAAACCTTGCAACGCTGATTCGAGCCAATGAAAAATGTTTTTTGGCTCTAAGATCCGCCAATTATTAGAACGGTAGCGGAGAAGCGACGAACGTTCTCTTCTGTATCCCAATGACTTTTCCGTAACGCTCCTTGATTAATGTCCACAAGCTTTTGGACGAGAGTCAAAATTCAGCGACGTACGTCTTTTTTCCCCCTCTTTCCCGGGAAATGTCCCTTCGGACGCTAAGTATCCTTTAGTTGCCACTGGACGTTTTTACTTTGGCAACAATTGTGTGAGGATTAATGTATCGGATAACTAATACTACGTTACTACTTTCCTAACGAAATCTTGGAAAATGTTCTTAGTCAGTTGGTATTTCATTGTCTGCCGCAGTAGCGGGTATAACTCATGTCTAAGTGAAGCTGATGTCTTCTTCACTACGTAACTAATGGTTCCCTTCTCGTCGTCAAACTGCACCATAAGAAGGTGGAGCTACGTACAATAAATCCTCAAATCATGCTCGATGAGTGGAATTTACTAAAAATCACACGATTACGTCCATTTATTGGTTCCTAGATTTATTTAGTAATGACGGCGATCATCAGCTCATCTTTCAATAATTTATTTGCACTTTTTTTCATTATGGAAATTGGATATAATAGGAAGAAATATATTTTTAACCCGAAATGAACACATTTTGGTTATTCCTTAATCTTGAGTCGAATCAAGAAACGGATAGCATTAAGAGAATTGGCGTTAAAAACTCTGCAAATTAGTTCACAGGGGTTGGTTATTCCTTGGACCAGGCGCATGGAGACTCATTTCTTCAACATGGGGAAAATGGGGGAAACAGTGGGTGGGGCTGGTCTCAGACCCATTCCAATCGTTTCAGGCTCCAAAATTTAGTGGAAAATGATACCCCACACGCCTAGATTGCAAAAAATCTTGAAAATCCATTCTTCAAAGTACACATTTTGATCCCTACCCCGCCCAAATTTGGTCCGATCGGGCTGAAAAGTTTTGAGGACCAACTAGTGCCAAAAACGGACCCCTAACCAAAATTTCAGAATTTTAAACAATTTTCTGCTACCAAAATCGGCGTGGACGGTGGACGGACATTTGCTAATTTTGATCTAGACACCTTGAAACGTCCAGACAAAAATTTTGGGCTTAATCGGAGAGATTTACTTTTTGCATGAAAACATTGGTTAATTATTCAAGGAATAATCAACCAAAACAATGAAAATTCATGTGCCACAATTTAGAGTTCACCAACATTCACTATTTGACAATTTTGGGGTTGCTCAACTTTGCGTGCTCACTAAACCGGTTGCGCGCAATAAAAGAAAATTGTTTGAGGGATAAAATTATTATGACATTTTAGGTAGAACCTGAGTCTGCAATAAAAAATTGGGGTTCCCTACAAAATGAGAAGTGTCACCTGAACATGGCTGCGCTGTACTGTGGGGGTGCGCAAATACACGATACTTGAGATTCTTGAAATGTATCCGTGGGATACCCTGAATACTTCATCACATTATACATTTACCAATATATTTTTCATTTCGCCCTCATTATATCCTTTTCTGTTATTCCCAATTATTCTTGAAACGCGTACACGTGCGATTCTACATTTTCCTGTAAAGCGTTCAATCGTTTTGTGAGAAAAAGTTTAATTATGTTTGCGAGAAACTTTAATTGAATCGGGAAGAAGTTTGTACGTTTTGGAAAAAGGGTCAACTCATTGGGCTAAAGGTTTGTTTCATTCGGTAAAAAGTTTATTTAAATTCACGAATCCGGTATAAATCTTCATCACTCTCTCATTCTATACTGAAAATAACTAATATAAGCAATCAATAAATGCAAACATATAAATTTACTTTTTTTCTCTTGTTGCAGGTGAGTCATCGATGTTATTATTTATCATTGACTGGGATGTATTCGCACTTCGGGGTGAGTGAAAATTGAAAATGTCGGAACAATTCCATCTGCTCATGTGAAATGAGTGTTAATTGGAGTTTCATCAGAATATAAGACCATTAAAGTGAACATCATTTGACTTTATTCAACTAATTTGTCTAATTTTTGCATAAATTGCGAGACTATTTTGCGTACAGGATCTTATTGCTGAGTTATATCTTGGTTAGGATTTCGCTAACTTGATATCGGCCTACTAAAACTTGCGTTATGGCACAAAAACACGTTAAAAGGACGAAAAAGCTCTCTTTAATCGATACAATCGCATTAAGATGAATTTTATTTTCACTTTTCGGCGTTCAATAGCCGTTTCTACAGTTGTAATTGCTAGTCGTTTGACGGCCTCAAGTGAGAAATGTAAAAATCAGCCTAAAAACGCGTCTTCAAAAGGGGGTGATTTGCGTGTTGAATGAAGTAGGACCTTCTATCATTTCATATTGTAAATATTGTCGATGAGGTAGGAAACCCATGTAGTCGCCTTTCCCCCCTTCGGCAAAATTTTGTGGGGGAATGAACCGAAAATGAATGAATTTTATTCAAATTAAGTAGTTTTTCTACATTAAGCAAGAAACTGCGTTCTTCGATTTCTCTGCTATCAACGCTGGTGTTCCTCAAGGCAGCGTACTTGGCCCAGTATTGTATGTCCTGCACACGAATGACTTACCTTAGCCTGAAGACAGTATGGTAGCCACCTTTGCTGTAATATAGCAGTACTTGTAGTTAGGGAAAATACCGAAAACTACAGCTTAGCAAGGCATGAGCTGAATTTGAAATATAGGAAATGCATGAGTAGGTACCGCAAAATTCCGATAACCCACTCTCAAAATTGCTATGTATATACCCACCTCAATGGAATCATCGTCCAATATTTTATAAAAAACTATATTCCACACCCCTAGGTTAAAAAAAAAAGAAAAATAAAAAAAATTAAATAAAATTAAATTAAAAAAAAAAAAAAAAAAAAAAAAAAAAAAAAAACGAGTTTTAAAACGCTAATTTTTTTGGACGGAGGGCCCATACCCTCCCCAATATTGATCTGATTGGGCTAAATCGTTTCCTTGAAACTACTACCTACTCCTACTACAGCCAAAAAGAGATTACTGACCAAAATTTCAACTTTTTAGGAAATTTCTTCAACCAAAAACGGCGCCTAATCATGTAGTCAAGGCCATGTAGTCAAGCCATAGGTAAACTTCTCTGATTTTGGCCAAAATCGAACGTTTTATGATGTCTAGATCTAAAAACTCAAATGTCCGTCCACTGTACGACGTCCACGCCGTTTTTAATGGTAGAATTGTCTACAAATTTGAAATTTTGGCCAGGGACCACATTCCGGCTCTTCATTCTCGAAACTCGGCCCGATCAGACCAAATTTGAAGAGGTTAGGGGTAAAAATGTCTTTATAGAAAAACGATTTTCGGTATTTTCAAGAAACTAGCCATGAGGAATATCATTTTCCACTAAATTTTTGACGCTGAATCAATTGAAATGGGTTCGTGCAACTCACTGTTTACTCCACCACTCTGAGGTCTGTTCACTGCAATCAAGCACTGACATGATTTTTTGAATATATTCATCAATAAACCATCATTCGCAGATCTGCGAATCTATCTATAACCTGTAACTTATTGGTTGGTCATTCCTTAGCACCCCCTCGGGCATGATTAGGTACATGGGTTGATTATTCAAGAAATAACGTACCAAAAAGGGAATATTTCCGACCACCGTCCACGTTGTTTTTCTTTTTGACAGCTTGGGTTCTTTTAAGAAAAAATTAAGCTCTAACTTATAGCTCACTGGCTTTCAGGATGGTTTTTCCTTTCTCTTTCTTGTTATATTCTTTATTTTATAATTTTTTGGTTCATTAGATAGTTATGTTTATTCTTCCATTTTGGCACACAGTGCACCATTTCGTGCTTTGCATTTTTTCTGATTTTCTGAACTCCGCCGAAGAGCACAAGTTTTTTTAAAAACTTATTCTTCGGTGGGCAACGGTATTTATTTGAGTTATGTTAAATTTTCAAATTTATATAATTTTGTCTTTTTTGTTCCCTTTTGGTTTGTAGTAAATTTTATGTTGTTGCCAATAAATGAATATTTGATTTGATTTTGATTTTTAGTAGAGAATTTCCTAAAAATCTAAAATTTTGGTAAGGAATTTTTTTTTTTGGTTTTCGTTGGGCCTAAAAACATTCCAGCTCGATCGGACCAAATTTTGGGAGGGTATGGGTGAAAATGTATCTATTGAATCTCAATTTGGGGCTTTTTGAAAACTAGCTATTTGGGGTACCATTTTCAACTAAAATTTTCACGGTGAGTCCAATGAGATGGGTGTTGGACCGATTGGTGCCCACTAGAAGAGGTAATGGGTCAAAATGGGCATCAATCTACCTATATCGATGGCGGATTTTCGATATTTTCCGGTACCATTTTCACCACATCATTTTCCACTAAATGACTTGAAAGCCCTGTAACATTCATCAGGTACGTGGTTTTTCATCATTTACTATACAATTTAGTGACGAATGGGGTTGAAGCTTTTGCCTCTTTACATAACGCACCTACGAAATAACGCGATCCTGGTCGAATATTTCGCAGTCCGAATAAAATCAATTTCGCGATTATGTGGTGGCCTTTGACTTATGATACTCTTTAATATTATTCATTGAATTCATTGCAAAATGCGTTAGTAATCAAAACTTCTTATGAACCGCGGTAATTCGATACAACCTAGACGGTCGTTGGCGCCGCATGACATACCGCGGATCGTAGGACAACGAACCAAAGGTGATATCAGGGCTCCATTTACGGGACAATGCTTCCCACGAGATTCCACACACTCATGCCCTCAACTGGCTGAAGAAAAAAGAAAAACGGGACGAGGACGAGGAGGGGGTTAAAAAAGAGGAAAGGATGAGACGAGCGAAACTTGTCAGGAAAGCGTAGGCCAACGTGATGTATGTACAATGTACGATGTACGGTATGGGGGGCATCTCTAATGAACCGAATCCTATAGGTTTCATCAATATCCCCGCTACCAGCCGCTGTGATCCTCCGCAGATGCGCCAAATACATTAATCACTTCTCCTTGTCTTAGGGCGGTTTTCTTCTTTTCTTTTCCTTTTTAGAAAATTTCCTTTATCTTCGAGGGTTGATTTATTTATGAATGGATGAGTTGAGAGAGCGGATCGGCGTTGTGTAGGCGTTAGAACTTCCTGTTCTCATTTTCACATGTCGAAAATCATTAATACACATGTATCCTCAAAAGATTGGTAATCCTACATGAAAAATTGGAAGTTGGGTTTTGAGAGATGAATCGGACGGCCTTAATGCATCAAGCAGTAAGGGGGTGGTTTATGGATTATTCCCATCAGAAATGATCATCTGCACTACGATCATTATTACTCATCGTAATGCTCTATGTCGTTTTTCAGCGATTCATACTCTCCGTACAAAGTTTTATGGTTTATGGACAGTCTTCTAAGGATCTGTTTTCCCAACTCATTGCAACAAAAATTGTCTCCAGGACATTTCTTTCCGGTCTCGGTTAACGCGGTTTTGACAAAGAAAACGCTGCAAAAGAGCATGGAGACTCATTTCAATCGATTCGACGTCCAAAATTTAGTGGAAAATGATACCCCATTAGCCTAGGTATCAGAAATCTCGAAATCACACATTTGAATTGGGTAGAAACATGCCTATTTTGACCTATAACCTCATCCAGAGGGCGCCAATCGTTCCGGGACCCATTTCATTGGATTCAGCGTTCAAAATTTAGTGAAAATGATACCTCTAAATAGCCAAAAATCCATTTTTCAAAAAAACACATTTTGGATTATACAAGGAATAACTAACTAAAACGCTTCAAATTCATTCCCAGGGGTTGGTTATTTCACGGTCCAGCATGGAGACTTATTCCAATCGATTTGGCGTCCAAAGTATAGTATAAAATGATACCCCACACCCCTAGGTACCAGTACTCACGAAAAACCACTTTCAAAACGGGTTGATAGAGACTCCTTTTTACCAAAAATCTCTTCCGGTGGGCGCCAATCGTTCCAGGACCCGTCTCATTGGATTCAGCGTCCTAAATTCAGTCAAAAATGATACCCCACACGCCTGTATCGTCGAAAATATCAAACATGGGGAATGGGTCGCTAATAAAAGGGTTCTAGTCATGTTTGTTTTATAGAAGGACACAGAAGCATAGAAAACAACAACAACAACAAAGCGTTGTTATTACTTCTCAGTTATCATTAGCTGTTTCGTAGCTAGTTTGTCTTGTTGTTAGTGTGATATGTGCTTGTGTAAGGGTTATGGGGTGTGTGTGTATGTGACTGAGAACGAAGTTGCAATATCGGGAGGTTATGAATTTTCAAAATGGTGGACGAAAACGATAGAGAGTGACAACATCAATGAACAGAATTAAGCTGTTACCCCATCAGAAATAAAAACCGTAAAATGATAAAGTACTACTAAAAGTATTGCACCAGATGGGAAAAGATAGGGCCATGGCTGTTATATTATTATTATTATGTTTCATTTTATCACTGAAGTATTAAAAATAGTTGTCATTAAAGGTTAGGTACATACCAATAGCGTTGCTTCCCTTGTTATGATAAATGTATTTTCTAATTAACCTTCTGTTTCTAATATCACGCCGATCACTGTTTTCTATGTATAGGTATTCTACATTCAATTTTAACCACTATTATATTAAAAAATAATCGAAATATATTTTTGAATAATTATTTATTGGGAAAGGATAGGGGCTTAATTCAATCGTAACAAATATTCAGTATTGACTGTATATAATGCAGATATTTGGGGTTTAGACAGGCCAGGTAGTATATTTTTTATGAAGTACTATATTTTGTCGCGGTTTTGGCCAGAATAATATTATATTTTATTTGAATAAATCTGGCAAACCTACCCCACACTTCTAAGTACCCATACACTGGTGGGTAGGTACCCGTTTTGACCCATACCCACCCCCAGTCGGCACCAATCAGTTCGAGACCCATCTCAATTGATTCAGCAGTCCAAAATTTAGTGGAAAATGACACCCCGCGCGGCCCCTGATTATGGGCTGACATTGCATTCAACGCTAAATATCTACGTGGGCACGATTGATCACCACCTTGTACAATCTGTTTTTCACCTCGAGTTCTTCGGAACTCGTTTTAATGAAATTACATTATTCCTCGCCAAAACTGCATAACCCGCAATCAACGCCGATTAAGTACCGGAGAGTTTGAAAGTAGCCGCTTCTTAGAAGTTTCGATGAGTCAACTGTTTCGCAGTTCATCGCACTTCGAGCGAATTGGTTATTAGGATCGTGTTGATCAAAACAAATCAGAATTTCTGTTCGTGAAAGGTCTTCCGAACTGATTCGAGGTACTGTCGTGATTTCAAATCAACCCGGAATCGGGCCTAAAGCCCATTTTTGACCGCCGTAAACTTGCATTGACCAAAAATCAACTCAATATGCCGAAAGATTCTCGTTTTATTCCGTTCTTGGTCACACGCTCGTCTTCCCTGCCAAGAAATCTAATTTTTATTGAGGAAGGCGTCGGTTTATATTTGTATTTCTTCACCTCCGACTGCATTTGGTCCGTGGCCGAGCCCCTGAACTTTACGAATCAAACAGGTTTCGATATTCTGCGTCAACCGTCGCCATATTTGTACACCGAGTCGCACTTTCGCAATGCGATCCCTTTCGATTAGAAGTGATACAGATTGGTGCACTTCATTCGATTCAGCCTATTAGCTGAAATGAAAGGAGAGTTTTTGTTTCGAGGACTTCAGGAAGTGAATTCACTTCAACTATTACTTCACTATTAAGGATCCTGACGTACATCTTCTACCAGGCTCAATATTGTATGTATCGTCGTACTGTACGCAAGTAAATGTAAAAAAGTAAATCGGTAGTGCTGCATAGTTTTCTTGAGGCTAAGCGTGATTAAGCTCAGAAAAGCTAATGTTAAGCAAATTTAATGTTAAAATTCGCCAGTCGATTTTTTTCATTCACTATTCGATGTTATTTCAATTTATTTATTAATTCCCATTTGCTGATGCTGATTTATTATTCTATTTATTAATATAATTTTTCGAACATATTCATAATTGAATTGTCAGTAGCAAATCACCAATAACTCTTTTGATTGGTTATTTCTTAAATAGTCAATCAAAAAAGGAAAAGTTGAAAATTTTCTAAAAATCTGAAATTTTGGTCAAATTAAAATAAAATATGCTGGAACATTAATAGGGGATAATCATTTGTCTATAAAGATTAAATTTATTTGTGGGTACAAACTCATTTATGCTTCATAATATTTATAAATTATTTTTGGTAAATATATAAGTTATTCATGGGGATGAATATTTATATTTCTTTTTAGGTGGGCCTCGAAACTTTTCAGCCCGATTGGACCGAATTTCGGGAGGGTATGGGTGAAAATGTATCTTTTGAATCAGTTTTCAGGGCTTTTTGGGAAATAGCTATTTGGGGTGTCGTTTTCTACTACATTTTGCACGCTGAATCCAATGAGATGGGTCTTGGACCGACTGGTGTCCACCGGAGAAGGTTATGGGTCAAAATGGGCATCTATCTACTCATTTCGAAGGTGGATTTTCGAGATTTTCCGGTACCTAGGCCTGTGGGGTATCATTTTCTACTAAATGTTGGGCGCTGAATGTGGATTCTAGGGGTGAGTAGGTGATCAATTTCTCTATATTTTGGATGTTGATTCATCCGAGATGGATCCTTAAGGAAGATACCGTCAGTTTTATTCCGTGTATAGGTACGAAACCTCAATGATACACAATTCTACATGAGCTAACCCCCTAAAATCGTATGAACCAATGTGGAATCTTTATCAGTCTGCATATTGTAAGGCAATTCCTTGAATAATCAACCTATATCATTTAAGCAAAAAGTCAATCTCTCCGATTCGGCCCATGATTTTTTTCTGGGTGTTTCAAGGTGTCTAGATCAAAATGAGAATATGACCGTTCACCGTCCACGCTGTTTTTGGTATTACAATTTTTTCTGATAATCTGAAATTTGGGTCAGGGATCCTTTTCCGGTTTTAGGTGGTCCTCAATACTTATCAGCCTGGTCGGACCAAATTTGGGTAGGATAGGGGTCATAATGTATTCCGAATAATGGATTTAGGCGTTTGGGGTATTGTTTTCTACTAAATTTTGGACGCTGAGTCGATTAGGATGAGTCTCCATGCTCCTGGCTCAAGGAATAACATGTGAATGATTTTTTCCCCCCATCTCTCATCAATTCTCATGGTCTTTATAAATCTATTTCAACACGGTTCAGCCATTCCTGTCAATTTTTACTAAATTATCGACGCTAAATCGATTGAAATGAGTTCCGATGCTGCTGGTCCGAGGAATAACCAACCCTCGTGAAAGATTTTGCAGCGTTTTTTATTATTGTGTCTTTATTTATTTTCTTGTGATTTCTTAAGTGCGTAGTCTTTGGCCTCACCATGAGCATAAGTATGTATGATGTAGTATTAGAGAGATGTGTGTTCCGCTAATCAAGTTCTGACATGGATGAGCCGGAAATCGATGTAGAAGTGAGGAAATATGTATTTATCGAAGTTTGAGCTCTTGCGACGCGTCGTTAAATTGACAGTTAGTTGTGGAAAATGGATAAGAAGTTGGGATAGATTTCTCGAACAACTTTGCTGGGAGTGTGCGATGTTGGGGCGGATTGTGGAAGGGATCTCGTGGGACTTGATTCCTTGAGCGCACCTTGAGCAAGGCCGTTCGTTCATCCTAGCAACCTTTCAAATGGCTCGGGAGCGGTGGGAATGCGAGGTGAGGGATCCACGCCTCATTCCATCGCGTAGAACCCCCCCCCCCCCCCCACTTTACCATCACTGCCACCAAAATCCCCCACCCCTCGACCGTTATCAGCAGCGCACGAGCTCGGATTAGTCGCGGAAGTTTCGTTCCCAACGAGATCCTCACCTGACCGTGACGTCTTGCTACAATTCATTTGAGAAGGGTCGCTTCCTCTCGGGGTCACGATAAAGAACTTCTGCCGATTTACTGGAGAAGGGGTGGGGGGGGGGGGGGTTGTACCTATACAGTTCGTTAGATCCATTTAGGTAGTAACCTTGCTTTCAAGCACCAAGCAAGGGAATAAATACGATTGTAATTTTCATTTCGAAGCCTCTAAAAAAAGGTTCCTTGGTCAGTCAAATCCAAACAATATCCGAGCGTAAGATTGCCAGAAAATATCTAGATGCTGTAGGTCCAAGGTAAATCGCCAAAATTGGAGAAATTTGACTCAATTCCTTAAACTACCTTCTGGAAATTAATTTTTATTCATTAACTATTCGTTTTAATTTAATTCATAAACTAATTTTTCACACATTGTAGACCTTTTCTCCTAACATAACAATGAGGATGAATGCTAACCTAAAGAATGCTCTTTTTGCTCTCATAAGACATAAGCTGCTAATTAGGCTAATTACGGTCGAATGTAGGTTCTTTTGGCTATGAAATGTGCCTCTAGAAATTTAGAGGAGGGTTTTGAGGAAACTGGGTATTTCATTTCTAAAAGGTCTGAGGAATACTGGCGAAGACAGCAGATTTTTTGATCCTGCTAACGTTGGCTAACCTGCCGTTATAACTTTTTCCTCCATTTGGAGGGAGTGGGCACTCCAAATGACACCAAAGTTTTAGACTGGTCAGAACTTAATTTCCATCCTTTGTGAAAATGAGGTCGTGGGTTTTTGGGATATCATTTTCCGCTAAATTTTGGACGTTGAATTTGTTCAAATTACTTTCCATGCTTGGCACGAGGAACAACCAACCCTTGTGAAAGAATTCGCAACGTTTTTGTCTATAAAATCTGCCTCTAGAGAGGTTAACATGAGTTTTAGACGGGTCAGAACTTGATTTTCATTCATTGTAAAAATTTAGAGAAGGGTTTGATGAAATTTGTGTTTGAACCTTCATTTTTAGGTGGTCTGAGGAAATTTGGCGCACACAGCAGGTTTTCGCCCTACTAACGTTGGCTAGCCTGCTGATGTAACTTATTGCCCCTAGTCTGAAGGAGGGGAGGCTACAGATAACCCGCCAATATCTGCGTTACCTTCCTTGGATTACGTCATGTCCAGTGCCAGTCAGTTCACCCATGGCGGCTGATAATGTAGCTGTCAATCAGAAATCTAGGGTTTTTAGACTTCCTATACAAAATACCAAGGTCATTTTGGCGTTTTAATACCACATAATCGGTAAATAAAATCATCAGCAGCAAATGAATTCAGAAAAAAAATGTGGGTCTAGGTCGCGCTGAAGTCATTTTCTACCCTCATCAGCTCTTCAACTTTTTTTTTTTTTTTTTCATTTGTATGGGAAAACATGTCTTTGAAGTTCTGAAATCTACTCATAGCCCAAAATTTGAGGAGAATAAGACTTTACACGTCTAAGCCCCCCAACAGCTCGTTTCCTTTACCACTTTCCTCTGCCTTTGGTGCGATTGATATACACATTTCAACAACCAATGATATCCTATAAAAGGAGTGGCTGACCAAACATGATATTAAGATTTAGATCAATTCTCCTTTGGTCAAAAACTGAGTAAAGAGGTGGACAGGCATATTGATTTCGGGTTCCGAACATTTTAAAACACCAAATTATATCACATTTTTGGGAAAATCGACGAGATTAACTTCCAGCAAGGTAATTAATGAGGGAATATCATTCCAAAATGGGCGTCAAAACACGCAAAATCTATAAAACCCACATTTTTACTCATACTCACCCCAAATTTGGTCCAATCGGGCTGAATACAATTTTGAGGACCAAATAGTGCTAGAAAGAGGTCCTTGACTATAATTTGAGATTTAAAAAAAAGTCTACTATCAGAAATCGCATATACGGCGGATGGACATTTACCTTTCTCTGGGTCGGGCCAAAATTGGAAAAATAGGTTATACAATGGCATTTTCTACATTTTTTGGCGAGCTAAGCGTGTGGGATGTCATTTTCCTCTAAATATTGGGCGCTGAATTCATTGAGACTGGTCCCAGAATGATTGGCACCCACCGGAAGCAGTTATTGGTCAAAATGGGTAACTACGAGGGTGGATCGATAAGTTTCCGGCCTGACCAAGAAAAACAACGTTTTTAAGGATTTTTTTTCCCTCAACATAATCTCCTTCAAGGCTGATACATTTCTCATAGCGGTTTTCTTGTCTAGTAATGCCATCTCTATAGACTGATTCAACAAGCTCCTCAAAATACCCATTTACAGCTTCGATTACTTCTTCATTGTCTGCAAATCTCTTACCGCCAAGCCATTTTTTGAGGTTAGAAAACAGAAAATAGTCTCTCGGGGCTAAGTCTGGAGAGTAGGCAGGGTGCGGCATCAATGTATCAGCCTTGAAGAAGGTTATGTTGAGAAATAAAAAATAAAAGAATTCTCGTAAGAAGAATGGCGCCGATTGGACTTAGTTCGTGCAACTTAACAAAACTAGCTTAAATAAAATTATAGATTTCTGTCCTTTTTCCTAGGCTAGGCCACGTATATTTGATGATTGAATAAACAATGAGCGTTAGGATTCATTCCTTAGCCTGCACTTTCTTGATACGCGGACGAAATACCTCCACGTGAGACGAAGATACAGACAGTCAAGACCACATGTGGATGCTCCGGCTACGTCTGGGCAGTGGGGCAACGACCTCATCAAGTTGGCTCGGCACAAGGACGAACTCGGAGGCCTCCGCGGAATTTCAGAATGAAATGGATTTCTACCTCGTGCGAAACGGGAATTTCGCGATTCGAAGTCGGAAGTAGAACAGGGATAATTATTGTTGAGGCGTCATAAAAAATGATGGACGGCTTGGAAGAGAGGAACCTGTCTTATTTTCGTTGGAATTTCGATAGCTGGAAGAGATTCAGTTTTTATTCGCGAATCGAAAGCTCGAAACCTTCAGTGAAACTCCATTAACATTCGTGTTTCTGCTTACTTTCGAGTGACCCAAAACGGCTACAATTTGAATAAGATCCAATTTAATTCTCGTCAAAAACAGCGAACTCTGAATTTTTAAGATTTTTTTTCCTGTAAAAAGGTCGAAACCTCATCAGTTGATGACGAATTTCGATTTCAAGGGGCACTATATTATAACGGTTGCCTTTTACGAGCATAAGGTCGTGATATCTGAATGAAGTTGGGAAACTTTTAGAACCTATGGAAGAACTTGGAACGGCATTCCAGCGGTTTTATAGGCCTGCGTTGAAATTAATGGAATCTTCCGTTGGTTTGAATACTCGGGGTTGGTTAGGCCAGTCTTTGCGATGTTTTACCTCCTGTAAAATTAATCAATAACTGAATTTTGTTTTAAGATGGTTTATTTCGCTCTAGTAGAAAAGATAATACTCGAGATCTTGAGAAAATGCGTGTAAAATTTTGAAAAAAAGTGAACAAATAATTTTTTATAAAGTAAGAATATGAACCCATTTTCAAAATTATTCTTCTTGTCTCACACATACCCAATCGGTCCAAAATTTAATTGTTGAAGCTCGAGCTAATTAGACTGATATTTCTGAGGGCTAAATAAAACACGAACTAACTGCATGAACTAAAACTTGTATTCACCGATAAATTGAGATTTAAATTGGCTTGGAACAAAAAGATCAAATTTAGAACAACGGAACTCTGTGCAACGAGGTCGGCAACAGGCCAGGTTACATGGTGGTTTTTCGAGAAGTCGAGAACAAACAAGAACAAGAATAAGGCGAAATTACCGCTGGCTCTCAGAGCGCGGCGGAAGCAAGAACTAACCGTAGGTAATCTTAGTGTCAGCTCCAAGGTAGGTACTCTTGCCCACATGGTCAAACAGTAGTCGAAGGCGATACCCCACACACCTTCCCAATAATCTTGAGAGTGAATTTTAACCAATATAATACCTCTATTTGAGCTGTAAATGGGTTAGAAACAAGTAAATTCGAGAGTTTTTAGAGCAATTCAAACGGGTTTTGTGGCTTGGCCGCTGGACAATAGAGGAAAATGTATCTTGGCACCCACCGGAAGAGGTTATGATTCAAAATGGGTATCTATCCGCATATTTCAGTAGAAAGGTGATGATATGATCGCTAAAAGATGATTCTCAAACATGATTAATAAGTATTTTGGATAAAATCTTTCCATCCTCCGAGGTCAATCAATAAAACTTCCTTTACTAAACTTGAGGGTGCTTTTCAAAGTGAAAATTCTGCGAACTATGCGGGTTTTTTTGCCAAGTTGGCCAGCCTGCTCGTTGGTCAGAAGGCATAGGTGCTACAGATATCGTTCCGCTTCCTGCGGTAGCTTCCACAGATTATTGTCTGCAGGCAGTTGGTAACTGAAATACAAAACAAAACTTGCGCTGCTCACCATCATTGCAAATGCAGTTCATTCTGTCCACAGTTTTGTATGAATTAACAAGAACTATCGCCAAAAGCAAAAATGAAAACTTTTGTGTGAATACCAACCAACATTGACAGTCAGTTGGCTCGCCTTTTACTACAACATGATGAAGGCTAGACAAGACGAAATTGAGATTGTTAACGAGATAGCATAGCTTGTATAGTCAAAATCCTGATGTACAATCTTCTGGTTTATATTGCAATTAAGTTCCCTGTTTGCACGAATAAGTATAAGTTGTATGAATAAGTACAGTTCAATGTTATTCATCCTTTGTAAAAATGAGGAGATAGCTTTTGAAGAAATCGTCGGTTGAATACGCTGCAGGCTTTTATTTTTCTGTAGTCTGATGGACTTTGGCGGACACATCGGGATTTTGGCCTGCAAACGTTAGCTAGCCTGCCGTTATCACTTTTTGCCTCTATTTTGAAGGAGTGAACGCCAGAGTTTATTCACCACTTATGACTTTATGACCCACTTAGATATTACGTTTGGTATCGATACGTATCAAATCATAATACCGTAATAATATTTAGTCCAAATACCAAAAGAAAATGTTCGATACTACAAGAATTTGATTATTTGATACCAACCTAATTTTTTCATTTCTTTAAAACATAATCCGGTACCAATTTTTACCCATAATCTCTTCCGGTGGGTGCCAATCATTTCGGGACCCGTCTGATTGGATTCAGCGTCCAAAATTCAGTCGATAATGATACCTCACACGCCTTGATTGCTAATAATCTCGAAAATTCATTTTTCGAATTACACATTTTGACCCCTACCCCCTCAAATTTGATCCGATCGGGCTGAAAAGTTTTAATATCATAATGTTTGTTCGGATACGCGATGATATCAGAAGGCTTGTACAGATACAAATATTGGAAATATCGAATGGAAATATCATTTTTTCGTCACTACCCACCACTCCCTGCAGTAGCATAATCTATGTATGCATCCGTAGATTCTACGGATTATTGTTGTCTGTAGTCAGTTGGTGGCTAATGAAGCTGCGTATTGGCAAATTATACCTTCGGTTATTAGGTTTTTTTCTTCTTTGCGATATCTGTCCTATTGTGGCTTGCATCGAGCGTCATTGGAAGGCGTATCTACCTACTACGTACGGCATATCAAAAGGTGAGGGTTTCGAGGCGCGAAAGAGGGTTTGAGGCCTAAGACAAACGAGGGGGTAGGTACAAGAGCTCAACAAGTGAGCGTGCACACCTGTGGAATCGCCCTCTCACCTGGTGAAACCCCTGAATCGTCACTTGGCACCTCGTCTTTCACCCTCGGTCAATTTATAACCGGAAACTCGTGAAGGGGTCGAGCCTGTCGTCACCCTTCGTCACGCCACCGATTGTTTCGCTCGCGCTTGATCCTGAAGCTATTTGACTCGTTAGAAAGTGGTATTTTGAGTGTATGCGTACATTTGTACAGGCTTCGCTGTTCAAACTGATGGAACGCCTCGTAAAGGCATTCAGGGTGCCCCTAGGATTGCCCTCCCTCGTGAAATCGTCCAAATGCGAAAACAATTTTTTGAATCCTCATATTTCTTTTGCAATGATTTCAAATGTAATATTTGCGCACCCCGCGCAACTGCGCGATCATGCGTATATGAAACTGCATTTTTGATTTTAAATGGGAACCCCAATTTTGGTTGGTTATTCATTGTTTAATTTCAGATTCGAATTTCACTCAAAATTTCATTAAAATTTGATCCTTCGACCATTTTGGTTGGTTATTCCTTTTTTCATACAAAAGGTCAACCTCTCCAACTTGGCTCAAATATTTTTTCTGGACGTTTCATGATGTCTAGATCAAAAAAGGTCAATGACCGTCCGCCGTACGCCGTCCATTATCCGCTCCGTTTTCGGTAGTAGCAAATTTTCTTAAAATCTGAAATTTGGGTCAGGGGTCTGTTCCCAGCCTAGGACGGTCCTCAAACCATTTCAGCCCTATCGGACCTAATGTGGGCGGGGTAGGGGTCAAAATGTGTTTTTTGAAAAATGGATTTTCGAGATTTTGGGCGATCTAGGCGAGTAGGGTAACATTTATCACTACATTTTGGACGCTGAATCCATTGAAGTGGGTCCCAGAGCGATTGGCACTCACTGGAAGAAGTTATGGGTGAAATTGGGTATATATTACCCATTTTGAATGTGTTTTTGAGATTTTCGGTACTTAGGCGTGTGGGGTATCATTTTCCACTAAATTTTGGATCCTGAATCGATTGCCGCACCCACTGTTTTCCCCATTTTCCCCATGTTGAAGAAATAAGTCTCCATGCGCCTGGTCCGAGGAAACCAACCCGTGTGTAAGAATTTGCAGCGTTTTTTGATCTAGACACCCTAAAACGCCCAGAATAAAATTTTGAGCCGAATCGGAGTGGTTGACCTTTTGCATGTAAACATAGGTTGATTATCAAGGAATAACCAACCAAAAATGGACGCACGTCATATAGATCCTCGGCAGAATATTGCGAAAACACTGCAAATTCTTTCACAGGGTTTGGTTTAATGGTATAATGGGGAAAACAGTCGGTGTGGAATGTCATTTCAATCGATTCAGCGTCCAAAATTTAGCGGAAAATGATACTACACACGCATAGATACCAGAAATCTCAAAAACCAGCTTTTGAAATAGGTAGATAGATAAATATTTTGACCCATAGCCTCTCCCGATGGGCGTTAATCATTTTGGAACCATAAATTGGAGGTAGAATAGAACTGAAAATATGTGTTCTGATGATGGATAATTGCACTTTTAAAGGGTCCTAGATGTGTAGGGTATCGTTTTTCACTAAATTTTGGACTCTGAATTGATCTACGTGGGTTCTGAACCGATTTTAAGAATCTGAATTCTCAAAATCTGAATAAAAACCTATTAGATGCCGATATGAACACAAGGCTAATGGAAGTTGGAGTGATATGCCGATCATTTTGTGGCCGTAGAGGGGAGTGTGTTGAAATCCCACGTGGAACTTACAAGGTGATCACACATGAGACTGTTTGAGAATAATAAATTATACTCTATCGAAATGAAAACTCATATTAAATATGAAACCGATCGACGCGTGTTATTACGGCGATTGCCACCATCAAAGGTCCCCACAAATACAAAGAGAAACGATCAGGTTTCGAGGGCCGACTCGTCCGCTTTTGACCTCAATGGTTTAGTAAGCTAGCCACACCGTTTGTCGTCCTTCCCACCATAGACTAAATAAGGTCGCATTAATTAGAATCTGTGAAAACGGGCGAGCTCATGTACGTAGGTAACAATGATTACTTTTTCCTCAATAACCGCCGCCTAGCAGTTTGCACTACACACTCATATATGTCTTCATTTTCAAAGCACCCCCCCCTGTGCTTCATTATTACCTTCCAATGGAAACGCTTTTTGTTGTGTACCCTCGAATGTATAAAGCGAGCCCTGGGGCTCTTGCGATTGTCCTCGCGATGTTAAACCGTTTTTACTCTTTCTCACAAAGGTCGGTCATTTCAAACAATTTTATGAATTTGCTGGAAATAAAGTCACCAGTTCTCGCTTCGTGAGAACAACGGTGGAAATTTTTCATTGCTTCGTTTAATGAAACGACGAAAGAAATTTCGCCGAAACAACCGAGTTGATGTTTAAATTTACCGGGAATTCTCTCAGGTACCGGAACGATTTCCAGCTACGTCACAACTCGTAGTTTTGTCTATTTCGTATGCATTTTTCAATGTGAACGACGATGTGTTGGAGCCTCAAAATGAAATGAAGCCATCCACCCGCTGAAGGGCGCCACAATGGATCAAATGGGTCAGAGACGTTTCACTCGAGCAAATAGCTTGCCGTTGTAGAAGTGGGTTTATATTTATTTCAAAATAGAAGGAAGATTCTTTTGTGAGGCATCAGCTCGCCTCAACCCGGCCATATATGAAACGGATATTGGAAATATAAAATTATCGATTTGGCGCCCGATCATCGAGAAACATTCGGAATCAATGGAGTTTCATGAAGAACGTAGTCCTCACTATCGATGAAAATGACTAGAAAATGGGCCACGCTTTTCAACAGGTGCGGTAGTGGATCCTTAAGTATAAAACGCTGCAAATTCTTACACAAGGGTTGGTTATTCCTTGGACAAGGCGCATGGAGACTCATTTCTTCAACATGGGGAAAATGGGGGAAACAGTGGGTGTGGTGGGTCCCGGACCCATTCCAATCGATTCAGCGTCCAAAATTTAGTGGAAAATGATACCCCACACGCCTAGGTTCCAGAAATCCCCAAAACACATATTCAAAATGGGTAATACGTAGATACCCAATTTGACCCATGACTTCTTCCAGTGCGTTCGGGGACCCATTTCATTGGATTCAGCGTCCAAAATTTAGTGAAAAATGACACCACTCGCCTAGGTCGCCAAAAATCTCAAAAATCCATTTTTCAAAAGCACATTTTGACCCCTACCCCGCCTAAATTTGGTTCGATCGGGTTGAAAAGTTTTGAGGACCAACTAAAGCCGGAAACGGGTCCCTGACCGAAATTTCGGATTTTCAGAAAATCGTCTACTCCCAAAAACGGACGGCGTACGGCGTATGGCGGACGGACATTTGACTTTTTTGATCTAGACACCTTGAATCGCCCAGAGAAATTTTGAGCCGAATCGGAGATGTTGACCTTCTTCATGAAAATACAGGTTGATTATTCAAGGAATAACCAACCAAAATTGAATAATATCATCCTGAAATAAGTTGTCAATGTTAAGACGAAATTAGAAACACGACGCGTTGACGGAAGATCCGGAGACAATCATTGCTATGCGGGGTCGTCTCGAACAGTTCCCATCGTCAGATCAAACGAGGTCAAATGCGGCGATATACATCAGAAGGCATCAGTCACTTTAGTTAGGATAGCATCTCAATTAGAGCGCAGTTATCGAATTGATGATATTGAAGAAAAATTCTATCTCAGATGCAGTTTGATCAAGGCGAACTAAAAATAACGTCAAGGGAAATCAAAACGCGTGGATTATTCCCCACGACACTATCGAAGTCAAGAACGAGTGGATTCCATTATTTTTGAAAAAAGTGCTCAGTCATTCAGGCCATTTCATCATTATCCCCAAAACAACGCGTGATGACTGTAGATCACATTGAGGACACCTCTTACGCGTTTCCCACGCCAAAATGCAGCTGATTTTCAAGTGGGACCGTTTTTGGCCAAAGTTCGGAAGTAACTCTTGAATATTCTCATACCGCTTCTGGATACGTGTTTAATGAATACCACTCATTAGGCTCATAATGGAGGTCAACCTGTAGGTGATTGAACTCAAGATGGGTTGACTACAGTCTTCTGTTTGCCTGATTAGCTCATTCAACTACCTTAAATGAGTCATATTTATTGTTCAAGTGTTATTGCAGTGGCCAGAAACCTAATTGATTGTACTCGTGCTGTACTAGAAGAGCGGGAATATATTTGTATTGGATATGTAAGCAGATTATTCTGTTAGATCACGCAACTACATCAGAGAAAGCATCAGTCTTATCTAATCTATCCAAGGCAATGTGAAGACATCATTGTCATGACAAACACAAAATGTATAAATATAATGTATAAATGTATAAACTGTTTAAATCTATGTTAAATACATCATCCTCAAATTGCATCAAATCCTGGTGGTTGTCCGCTGTAACTAACGCATACGCCAAAATGTCTGTGGCCTACAGTATTCTTTAGTTGTCTCATGTACGGATTTTTTGTAACTGATCTGTTTTTGTAAGCATTGCATATTTTTTCACAAACTGACTTGCTCCTGATTGGGATCCTTAGAATGGGATACAATAACATTATTATTAGACTGGATCAGGTTTTTTGAAGAACACACAGTAAATGGGCTAGGAGCTTTATAGGGAAGCAAAATACATGTAATAGTGGGGAAAAGATGAGAGTTCGGCCAACCATCAGCTGACTGATAAGAGCCCCTTTTCAGACGCACATCCACAGCCTCCATGACATTGTTGCCAACATTACAAGAAAAATGAAGGTTCCAGTAGGGAGGTAGATATTTTGCGTGGTATATTTTAATATTATGGTCGCTCAAATATAATTTCTGATGATGTTCCAATGATTACAACCTGCCAAAAATTATTTTGGGAGTGAGCCAACTATTTGGGCCCTTTATCACTCCATATTGATTCTGATAATCAAATATCTGAAAGTGCTAATTGCTATTCGTGTGACAGTAGGTAACTTTAAAATATACAGCAAAATGTATCTACCTACCTACCATACAGGTTAACTTTGCAAACTGGAACGTCATGTTGGCAACACAGATGCTGTGAATGTGACGTCAGAAGGGGCTCTTATCAGTCAGCTGATAATAGGTTAAAATCTCATTACCTGTAACCAAGTTAAAGATGACCTGCCAGACACACTGATTAGATAACCAGATCAGATAGATAACTACACAGTCAGCAGATGTCAATTTTGGGGAAAGGAAACGATTAAAACAATAAGGAAACTCAAGTTTTCCAAACAAAACTGGTCACTTGCAGCAGAAAAACCTGTGATTCCTAGTTTTATTATGAGAGTCTGATAAACAACATGGCGGTGGTTGACAGTAGAGATGAGACCAATCAAATGGTGATAGCTGTTTGGTTCAAAATTATGTGCACCCCTGCAGTGCTGGTAGCAGTGGTTATCCACCAGAGTAGAAATAGTGGGGTTGTTTAGTCTTGGGACCAGGAGTGATGGCAAATTAAAAGTGTGTTGGTGGGTGAAAGGGAACTTCAGTAAGCTGAGGGAAGGTTACAGGGAGGATAAGGAATGGATAGTAGTTGGGATTGAATGGTGGGGCAGTGTGGTGGATATAAAGTCCCAAAAGGAGCTTGGGGCAGCTCGAGGGGCTTGAAGCCATGGCTGAACATCAGAAGCGAGTAGGTGGGTGGCTGAGGTGGCCAAAAGGAGGTTAGGGTGGAAGCTTTGGTAGTAAGATACTCCCACCCAACTGCCTCTTCAGGCCAACCTTCTGCCATCTACTTTACCCTCTTCTCTTGTCCTAACACTTGCCTATCCTCTCCAGCCTTCCACCCAAGGCTCCTCCCAGTACTTTTCCACCAAAAGACCCCAACCTTTGACCTCCATCAACTTCAAATTCCCTACACACCCCCACCTTTTCACTGTCCCAAGCCCTCAAGAGCCTCGTGCAACTGATGAGTACGGTGATTGTGTGAAAAGCTTGAAGCGGTTATTCAGATAGTTTGTTTCCTGGTTCATTCAGGACTACCTACTGTGGAAATGCACACAATCACCACATTGCTCTTAGAAATATGATACCTACAAGTAGAGGGGTGGCTCTAAAGGTTTTTCCACCTGCCATTGTGGATTATCTTACTGGTGCTTGCAGTGATAACGCAGCGCCAATTTACCTTCTTCTTGGGAGGTTACACACTTAAATCAGATCCCAAAAGAAGGTATTTAATACATAAATGTAGGAAGCGCGGGAAGAATTGCCAGCTGGAAGATTTGAGTAGTTCGTCATTGCACCGCTAGAGAGTGCAAACAGCATGCAGTGTTTTCACGTGGCGTATTGTTATTGGTGGACAGAAAAAGTAGAAAGCGAGGCTCTGATGCTCTGATGCGAGTTAGATTGAGTCCGATGAAAAAAGTTGTTCACGTTGTTCTATGTCGATTCAAGTCACGTTCAAGTTGCGTAACCTCAGTTGTCAAAAATCCGTTTGCGAATATATTATGTATTGAAATATAGTCCGGTTTGTCAGATAGTCCTACTCGATTCAACCCTACATAATTATTGGGGGCTCTTCCGGGATCGAATCGAACGTGTGACTACGGGATCGGCGAAATTTCAAATATTCGCGACGGAACCAGATGTAAATAGATCGTAGTGTCGGGTCAAGTTGTGAAGTGGATAGTTGTCGGTTGTGAAGTTGTCCGTCGGAAAGTTATATTCAAGAGCGTTCGGTCGCGTACTTACGCGTCAGTAAAGTAACCCGTCAACCGCTTGTCGTCGAGTCGTGAGTCAAGATGGAACAGTTGGATAAAGATGCAGTTAGAAAGATGAAGGTAGGCGAATTGAAAGATGAGTTGAAGAAGCGAGGATTTAAATGTGATGGGAAGAAAAACGATCTCGTTGAAAGACTGATGGCCGTAATTCTCGTGGAAAATTCAAGATCTAACCCAGATGATGTGGAAGAGGGTGGCGATGCGAGTGACGACGAGGATTCCAGCAGCGACGAGAAGACTGACGACAAATCTGATTCGGATAACAGTTTACACTCAACACGTAAGTCAAAACCACGGGTAGCCTCCCAAGTTATCTCGTTCAAGGATATTGAGGAATCAATTCCAACTTTCAGTGGGGACGACAAAACGAAAACAATTACGAGTTGGTTGAGACAATTTGAGGAGTTGAGTGAATTATGCCAGTTGTCTGAATTACAGATGATCCTATACTGTCGCCGTTTGTTGAGGGGGTCGGCAGCACTATTTATAAAGCATGAAAAAACGCACAAAACCTGGAGTAAGATGTCAAGGGCTCTCACGAAAGAGTTTGTGAATAATGTGAGCAGTAAACTCGTTCATAAAGAACTTACGTCTAGGAAAAAGTTGAGATCCGAAACATTAAAGGAATATTTCTACAAAATGATGGACATAGCAGCTCAATGTCCAAGTGTTGAAGTAGAATCAGTAATACAATATGTTATTGATGGTATTGATGATGACATTGGATCAAAGGCCATACTTTATGGAGCCACAACATTCAAAGAGTTCCGGAAAAAATTGGACACGTATGAGATGATGAAGAAGCGTGATTCTGATCACATGAAGAATGCCGACAGCAGCAGGGGCAAGAGGATCGACGTTTCAAAGTCAGTGACACCCGACAAGAATAGGCGTTCTGTTGTCAGGTCTGAGATTCATGGAAAGCGTTGTTTCTCATGCGGATCTGACTCTCATGTCGTTGATAACTGCCCTGATAAAAGCAAAGGACCCAAATGCTTCAAGTGCAATTTGTTCGGGCACATTGCTTCAAAATGTCCCACCAGTAATTGTATTTCATTGGAACAAGCAGAAATCTATGGAATTGAAGTGGAACGCCTGCACGAAGATGTAACCACCAATGACCCAGACATAATGCATTTGATTGAATCCTATAAACCTGAAATTGTAGTCAAATTGGAAAAAGGCGAAGGCACTCTGAAGATAGAAAAAGTTGGCATGAAGTTGGAGCCAGAAGCTGCGGAAAAAGAGGCGCCTGTTGTCGAAGATGTAAAAGAACCAGAGTTGATGGATGTGGATAAATTAGAACCTGTTGCCACTGTCGAGCCGGAGGAAAAAGCTGAAAATCAAGAGGAAAATGTGCCTAAGGAGGCTGAAAATTCTGAGCCTGTCGTGGAAGAACAATCAAAGAGTGAAGAACCCGAAGTGAAGGACGATAAGGTCAAAGAAACTGAGGAAGTCCCCGAGAAAGAGAATGAGCCGGAGGCAAGAATGGAAGTAGATGAAGAGCCTGTCAAAGAAGCTGATGATAAGGAGGATAAGAAAGAAGAACCAAGTGAAGACGTCGTCATTAGTGAACCAGTCGCTGAAGAGAAAGAGGCTGTAGAAGAAGAAAAAATGGAAACGAGTGAGATTGTTGAAGACAAATCCGAGAAAAATGATGAGTCTACAGAGAAGGAAACTGTCTTTGTTCCTGAAGAAGACGAAAATAAGGATAAAGTTGAAGTGAAAAAACCCATCAACGAAGCTGTGGCCAAAGACACCGAACCAGTCCTCAAAACCGAACCTGTAGAGAACTTGAAAGAAACCAAACCCAAAGAGTCAGTTACCAACGACAAATTTCCCACTGTTGTTCCCGCTGAAGAAACAAAACCGGTCGAATGTAAAAATGAAACTGTCGGAAAAGTCGAAGACAACGCTGAAGGGAAAGACAAGGAAATTGAAGGGATTGAAAGATTCAAGGCGATGTTTCCCGAGCTGGAGATGCTGGCTATGTTCAATGAAGAACGAGAAGAAACCCGTACCAAGGCAAAGGAGAACATTGAGAAGATGCAAATGGAAAACAGAAGAACATTCAACAAAAGACGCAAGGAACCAAGACTAGACGTTGGAGATTTAGTTGCAATAAGAAGAACACAACCTGGATCAAAGTTGCACACAAAGTACCTCGGATGGATTCGACGGAGAAGAAGATGGTCCCATCTCCTCGAGGACGAGGAGCCATCAGGATGGGCGAGTGTAGGAAGCGCGGGAAGAATTGCCAGCTGGAAGATTTGAGTAGTTCGTCATTGCACCGCTAGAGAGTGCAAACAGCATGCAGTGTTTTCACGTGGCGTATTGTTATTGGTGGACAGAAAAAGTAGAAAGCGAGGCTCTGATGCGAGTTAGATTGAGTCCGATGAAAAAAGTTGTTCACGTTGTTCTATGTCGATTCAAGTCACGTTCAAGTTGCGTAACCTCAGTTGTCAAAAATCCGTTTGCGAATATATTATGTATTGAAATATAGTCCGGTTTGTCAGATAGTCCTACTCGATTCAACCCTACATAAATAGCAAACACATTATGTAGAGGAAAGTTTTGTCGTAAGGCAGAGTTCCAAGCTCGAGTGCCTATCTACTCGACAAAGAGGTATATAAAGTTTTTGCGGATATAAATGTTGGAAAAGGGGCTCTAGAGAAGAGCACACCCAGAAAAGAGAATCAGATTTTCCATCCCCTAAAATACCCCTCGCGTTACAAGGGACACGCGAAAAAAAGATAATGATCATGAATCAAAAGGTTCTTTTATAATAACGAGGTAAGCATTAGAGCGGTAGCGCCATTTCCACAGATCGGCGATCCTTTTCTTTGACAAGAACCTGGAAAGAACAGAATCAATTCAGGAATAAATCACGTAGAAAGCCGTCGAGAGAGGAGCGTATAGGCGAGCTTAGAGAGGACGAATACAGGCCACAAAGGTAGAACGGAGAGAGGAGGAGCATCATGAAAATCTCCGATTCTTATTGCCTGGAGAACATGAAATATGCCTTTTCAGGGGATGAAAACTCCGCTCGTTGTGGTCTTCTTTGAGAGAGTTTTTTAGTAGAAGACGCACGAACCTGGAAGGGTTGATGATGCTCGCAGGGAGTCGTTTGATTCCCAATCAAAGGGTTTTACGGACTTTTTCATGTATATACATAAATTGAATGTGTTTCTTTCCGTTGGCCGCGTTGAGAGAGAGCTCAACACTACTCCGCGCCCAGTGAGAGCCCTCTATGAACTGATATCACGAAATACCCAACTTATAAATCTCCATCTTTTTTGGATGATAAGGGACGAAGAGATCAAGCTACTTAGTGCAGCTTTAGTTTCTGAAAGAAAGAACATATAAATAGAGAACGTTATCTTTCAAGCTCAAGTTTTGTGATATTTGGACACAGTAGACTGTTGATGATGGAAAAATAATTGAAGAGAGTCACTCGAAATGTTCACCACTGGGCATTTTCACGCAATACTATCATCCAGTGTCAAATCAATCAATAAGATCTTATTAGAGGATGAAAAAACGCTGCAAATTCAATCACAGAAGTTGGTTGTTCTTCGGACAAAGAGCATGGAAAACTCATTCCAATCGATTCAGCGTCCAAAATTTACTTGAAAATGGTACCCCACACGTCCAGAAACCTTGAAACCAGTAACAGAAATCTTGAAAACACACATTCGAAATGGGTGGATACATACCCATTTTGACCCTTAACTTCTTCCGGTGGGTGCCAATCGTTCTGGGACCCACTTCATTGGATTCAGCGTCCAAAATGTAGTGAAAAATGTTACCCTACTCGCCTAGATCGCCCAAAATCTCGAAAATCCATTTATCAAAAAACACATTTTGACCCCTACTTCGCCCAAATTTGGTCCGATCGTGCTGAAAAGTTTTGAGGACCGTCCTAGGCCGGGAAAAGATCCCTGACCCAAATTTCAGATTTTAAGAAAATTTTCTACTACCGAAAACGGCGCGGACAATGGACGGCGTTTGGCGGACGGACATTTGACTTCTTTGATCTAGACACCATGAAACGTCCAGAAAAAAATTTTGAGCCGAATCAGAGAGGTTGACCTTTTGCATGAAAACTTTAGTTTGATAGTAGATACCCATTTTGACCCATAACCTCTTTCGGACGTTTCAAACAAATCGTCTCATTGGATTCAGCGTCCAAAATTTGGTGGAAAATTGTACCCTACACCCCTAGATCGCCGAAAATCTCGAAAATGCATTTCTCGAAATACACATTTTGAACGTGGTCCGATTGGGCTGAAAATTTTTGGAAACCAACTAGAGCCGGAATTTCAGATTTTTAAAGGATGTTCAATACCAGAAGACATTTGCTTATTTTGACTCTAGACACCTTGAAACGCCCAAAATAATACCTCACTCGCCCTCCAAAAATGGGTTCATTGGAACCTATCTCTCTGGACTAAAAATGTCTAAATTTAAAAACCAATATGTTCGTTTGCCATCACACTATCACAATTTTCCTTGAAATCTTTTGGTTCTTAGCTTCATTTAGACTCTAATTTACATGTCCGCGTATTTTCTAACCCGTTCATTGCAAACAAAAACGCATTTTTTTTGGTGATAATAAATATTTTTAAATTTTTACGCCCAGATTTTGGGGATGTCAATTATCCCTATATTACGGACGCTGAATCGATTGAGATGGAATTTTAACACAGGCGCAAACAGTTTCCAAAACGGTGTTCCGAGATTATTGTTGCAATATTACGCCATCCCGCTAAACTCGATTGTAATCGAAATTTAGGTTCGTGACTTGTTCCCAGGGACGCACATAGTAATTTGGAACTATATAAAAAGAGAAAAACGCCATCATAATCGATAATCGTTCGATGAAAAATGAGATGATCGCTCAGCTCAATTATAGTCACGTAATCATTCGAACTTCGTTCGGTTATGATTAGACCTGGGTCAATATTACGTTCTGAATTAGTGTTCGATGCTTGAGTATTTGGTGCAACAAATTACCTGAACAACCTTTTCTGGTATGTTGGCTAGAAAAAAGCTCATTCCGCAAACATTTCTCAAGATAATTTGGGGAAATTACTCTTAAATTCTTAAGAACTAATTCTAAACGCTGAACACTGACGTCACGGAGTTGACTTTAATTTTTCTAAAATAATTCATTTAATTTTAAGGAAAAGTGATGTAGTTTCTTAAGCTCCAGAGCAACCCCCCCCCCCCCCTCTTTTTTTTTTTTTTTTTTTTTTTTTTTTTTTTTTTTTTTTTTTACAACTATTGAGGGTGAGTATGAAGAACTTGACGCAATCCCGCTCACCAGAAAAAAGTGATAGCATGCCAGCACTTGCAGGACAATTGAAAAGACGATTACGATCAGATAGATGGAGGTTGAGACAAAAATTGAATTTATATAAATAAAATAACTTGAAGATTGACATCACCGTAGATCAGAATTAGCGCAGATTGGAGGAGGGCTCCTGCGTGAGTGAGGGCAAAGGGCCTGGGGTGATGGTTAGAAGAGCTTGTTGGAACAAGAACTTGGAACGGCCCAGTGGGACAGAGGGTGGAAGGTGGCGTAAATCAGTATTAAAAGCTCCGTTGGAAGCGTAACAAGGTTAGCGCAGGGTATGATGCATGGTCTTCCGAAAGGGTCTAATTACTTAAGTGCTGAGTACTCATCGAAGTCTTTTGCCGTGAATCACATCCCCCCCCCCCTCCCCCTGGCGTTTTTCGAGTGGATCTTCAATCTCCAAATGGCGTGATACGTGTGACGAAGGTTCTCTTGTCTACGGATTTACGTTGACAGACGGCAATATCAGTCTCTACATCTAGTTTTCACCCCAGGCACGAAGAATGAACTGACAATGACGCGATATATAAGCCGAAGACTCCTCGCAGTTTAGTGATGAAGCATTTGCATTCTATCTTTTCATGCCTTAGATCAACCTCCCCAATATGCTACGAAACTTGCCTTGGTTTTGTACAAAACCGAAGTTTTCCTTCGAACAGTTTCCTAAGAATAATATATTATGTTTAAATCAGTGACTCTTTCTCGTGGATCTTCAAACCTTTTCAGGCTAGTTTCCCCCGATATAGAGGGTATGCGTTGGGCGTAAATGGGATTTCAAGCCTTTTCCGGAGGTGGGCGTCTAAAGAGTCATTTTCGCCTGAATTTTGGATGCTGGCTCATTCACAATTAGTTTGAGATCGATCTAACCGAGGCCAAATATGGGTAGAAATCTTCAGCAAAAGCAGGTATGTCCAACTTAGCGTTGAGGTCCCTAGATGCACTTTTGGTTGATTTTCCTTGAGTAATGCAGAAAGTCAATCTTTCCAATTCGGCTCAAAATTTCTTTTTCTGTGCGTTTCAAGATGTCTAGATAAAAATAAGAAAATGTACACCCGCAGTCCGCGTCGATTTCAGTTGTGGAAAAATTTCTAAAAATCAGAAATTGTGGTCAGGGACCCTTTTCCTGCTCTAGTTGGTCCTCAAAACTTTTCAGCCCGATTGGACCAAATTTGGGCGGAGTAGGGGTCAAAATGTGTATTTTGAAAAATGGATTTTTTATATTTCCGGCAATCTGGGCGTGTGAAGTATCCTTTTCGACCATCCAGCCCAATCAGCAAACTTTTGGACATTTATTAATCGATTGGAATGTGTCTCCAAATAGGGAGAATATAAGGTAGTTCCACCTATCATCAGCTGACTGATAAGAGCCCCCCTGATGTCACATTCATATTTTCGGGTATTATATTATTGGAATCGATATTGGATGATAAAGGGCTTTACATAGAGCCCAAACTCGACTGTTGTTTGTCTAATCAATTGCTCAAAATTGTTTGCCCACTCCAAAATTTCCATTTTTGGGTTTTAGATTAACAGAATTGATATCGGTAAATCAGGGGCTTTCCGAAGGGCCCAAACTCTTCCCGTATATGTTGAGTACATACCCAAAAGTTGGCCCACCCCTAAAATAATTTTTGGCGGGTTCTAATCATTTGGGACATTGTCAGCGGGCGACTGTAGTTTTCAAAAATACCGCAAAAAAAACCTACTTTATGGGTTTACCTTGTAATGTAGAACCTGGATTTTTCTTGTAATGTTGGCAATACTGTCGTGGAGATTATGGACGTGAAGTCAGAAGGGGTCTCTTATGAGTCATCTGATTATAGGCGGAACTCTCATATTCTCCGTACTAGCGCTATCTGTCGACAATACCATTCATGTTTTAAAATGACCTCCTGAATGGAGTATGCATTTCGTAATATTACATACAGCTCCTGCCCGTAAACGAGGAGATGAAAATTATTCATGAAAAATCGATGGTTTGACCCAACAAGTGAATCGTCTTTATTTGGGAGGGGTGCAGGTAAGGTTGTTGCGATTTTGGTGGTTGATTTAAATATAATATATGGCTGGAGGAAGTTGATGACACACCTAACAACACGTTCACCTCGCAGAACTCACGGTGGAAGCACCCGGCAATTATCTGGTTTAGCATAGAGTCGTCGTAAAGGGAAAAGGAAATCGCTGGATGGGAATTCGACGTCGGGGAAAATAATATATCAAGGTATTTTTACCGTTCGGGAGCCTCGGAAACCTGAAAAGCGATGAGTTCGGTGGCGACGACAGGGAAAAGCCGGAGGAATTTCAGACTGAAAATAGTAAAAATCTCGCGAGGTGGTTTATGAAAAAGAGAAAGAACGACGTAGTGATGGAGGGAAGTGGAGGGGAGACACAAAGGAGAACGTATAGTAGTAAAGGAAACGGTGCACCGATATATTCCCATGTTATTAACCGAGGTGAAATATGTTCGGTGGTGAAGTTCCGGCCTTAACCAATGTATGGATATATATGGAACAATCAGTGGATCGGATCTGATGGGGCGTCGAGGTGGGAGGGAAGCAGATTCGGAAGGAAAAAGCTGCCCTGCGGAGCGGGGAGGGTGGCGCCGTCTAGCGACCCCCGCGAGCAACCTCAACCCCCTTCACGTGTAACACTTAACCCCCTGGCACCCGCGACGTCCTCCCGATCCCTTCGACCCCGCCGCAAATCTTCTCCAGGGTTGCCACCCCCTCCGAGTCGGTGATTGCATTACGTGCACTTTTGGACGCTGGCCATCTTATAGGGATTTGATATTTCTCGCCTGTCGTCCGTTTCTTCTTCACACCTTTCGAACTCGGTATTTTCATAATCGATTCCTTTTCCGAGTTATAAATCAGGACGCCAGATCTCCCTCTGAGGCTCCATCTCCTTGCACAAAAACCTTCTTAGACTTGGTAACGCCGCGGTTCCTTTCTGCTCCTCTAAGAAGTTGGCAAGACACCTCGACAAGACCAATAGAAAAGCACGTTGGACGCGGAGAACCTCATTAATTCAATTGCTCCTTCGAGCTTGATAGATTTTTTTATTCCCATTCAACTTTTACACCCCTTACTTCAAGAAATCAACCCCCTTTTCATGATATATAAAACACAATATCGTGTCGGACATGCTCTGAGAACCTCGCGATTTATTAAATGCCTTCTCGTTTCCCACCCCTTCCGAGTATGACTTGTCCTCGTTTGAATCTCTCTGTCTCCCTGGAGATGTCGCATCGTGCGATGGACGAGGGCGGTCACAGCGTGTAATGGCAGCATAATTGGACGGGAGGCGCCAGCCAGCGCGGTGACACTCCCAGCCTCACCAAGTGTCTGCTCCGTGTAGAATATTCTCTAACTATACTAATGCAGTCAATAGGAAGATATCATTTGGGGTTTTATAAGACAGCGAACAAGTAACTCTATTAAATAAGAAATAATACAGCTTTCAAGTTATTTCATGAGTTTGCGCTGTAAAAAAAACCTGAAAAAACACGATCGTGGCGTCATCAGGGTTGATAGTAGCGGAATGATGAATCTGAGGCATCAGGAATCTTCTTCTATATCTATTTGGGCACAGAATAATAATTATTATTCAGACTGCGTTCAGTCAGATAACTCAAAATTGAAGTCGACTGATTTTTGTAAGTTAGCCTTTCAGTTCTCCGATTCTACTCTTCAAATTTGGTGTTAAATAAATTCAAATTGTCTTCTAACTTGTGTCCAAAGGCACGTATACGCTGTTTTGCTCGGTGAACCCATGAATAAGGCTTCCAAGAAATAATGCAAAACCAAAATGGCCGTCCGCCGTACACACGGTTTTTAGTAGTGAACATTTTTCTAAAAATTTGCAATTTTGGTCAGGAACCCGTTTCCGGATTTAGTTGATCATCGAAATGTTTCAACCCGATCGGACCAACTTTAGAGACGGTATGGGTAAAAATGTGTTTTTTGAATAATGATTTTTCGAGAAACCCGGCGATTTAGGCGTGTAAGGTATCATTTTCCACTAAATTATGGACGCTGAATCCATTGAGACGAGTCCCCTACCGATTAGTGCCCACTGAGGGTGGATGAGGGTCAAAATGGGTACCTAGTTACGTATTTCGAAAGTGTGTTTTTGAGATTTTTTTGTAAACTATTGTCTGGAGTATCATTTCCCACTATATTTTGGACGCTGAATTGATTGGAATGAGTCCGGGTCAGTCCAAACTCCCCCCCCCCCCCCCCATAAACTAGCTCCTGTGAATGATAAACCTTTGTTGAAGAATTTGAATAAAACGAAATGAATAAGAATGAAAACTTTAACGTAAAATCGGCCAGAAAACCACAAAAGAAATCTTATTCAATTCAGTTTATTCCTTCATTGTATGCTAAGCAGCGTTTTCAGGAAATTGATTTAAGTTTTTTGTTCGTTTCCACCGAAAATGATATCCCACAAGCCTAGGTACCAGAAATCTCGAAAACACGTATTCAAAAACGCTGCAAATTCTTACACACGGGTTGGTTATTCCTCGGACCAGGCGCATGGAGACTCATTTCTTCAACATGGGGGAAAAGGGGGAATACAGTGGGTGCGGCGGGTCCCAGACCCATTCCAATCGATTCAGGATCCAAAATTTTGTGGAAAATGATACCCCACACGCCTAGGTACCAGAAATCTCGAAAACGCATATTCAAAATGGGTGGTATATACCCAATTTGACCCATGACTTCTTCCAGTGGGTGCCGATCGTTCTGGGACCCATTTTATTGGATTCAGCGTCCAAAATTTAGTGGAAAATGATACCCAACTCGCCTAGATCGCCCAAAATCTCGAAAATCCATTTTTCAAAAAACACATTTTGACCCCTACCCCGCCCAAATTTGGTCCGATCGGGCTGAAAAGCTTGGAGGACCGTCCTAGACCGGGAACAGACCCCTGACCCAAATTTCAGATTTTTAGAAAATTTTCTACTACCAAAAACGGCGTGGACGGCGTACGGCGTACGGCGGACGGACATTGACCTTTTGGTTGGTTATTCCTTGTTTTGATCTAGACACCATGAAACGTCCAGAAAAAAATTTTGAGCCGAATCGGAGAGGTTGACCATTTGCATGAAAACATAGGTTGATTATTCAAAAAAATTAACCAACCAAAAGGCTAAATAGATTCTCATTTTGACCCATAACATCTTCCGGTGGTTGCCATTCTGGGACCCATTTTATTGGATTCGCCGTCCAAAGTTTAGTGGAAAATGACAGAGGAGTGGGGAATGGGATAGAATATTATTTAGGACGTCGGTCCCACTTCTAAATTCACAAGTCTTTGAGTTTTGAGCATGAACTTTGGTTTATTACAGCTAGGGGACAGCTGTCCCCTCAAAAAATCGCGTACCAATTTGCTCAATAAGGAGAGGATAACTAATTTTTTCAGTCAACAATTTTGCTGAAGGAAAACTAAGGTCGTGAATCATTTTTGGGAAGTTAGAGGGCTCTTCCAAGATAAATTGAATGAACTCCCTTAAAGTTAGTTAGTCCCTTAAAGTTTCATCTTTGACGTCTGCATCCTATGACTTGGAAATAACCTTCAATGTCGGTCCTGCGGCAACTCATTTGGGAGTTACGAATCGGTTCTCGCGTGACATATTCAAATAGTTACTGCTATAATGTAGAAGAGGGAAGCTCAAGGCGGCAGTAGGATTGGGACGTCTTGGAAACGCTTGGGTGAATTAGCGAGAGGTGGAGGAAATAAATTTGGGGGTCGAGGGAAACCAACTAAAGATATGTGGAGGGCTGAGCGTCTCGAGTAAGGGTATCATTGAGAAGGGAAGTGGAAGAGGACCTACGATTTCCTTACAAGTCATAAAGCAGACGAGTTGGAAGATATCTCCCTAGGAGTGGGAGTCTCCAGACGAAGAAAGGCTCTCCTTTGGCCAGGACGGCAACGCTCTGGGCTGGCTCGGGGAGATGAGCTAATAACTCTGAAACCTGCGTTTCCATACCCACACTCCCACAATACCATATATCACAGGACGCCTCACACTTTGACGATAAAGTTTTCTTATGTAAAGCAGAGGTGGGTCTTCTTTCAACGACTGTCCCGACTGATATATTAAGGAGCCTTTTTCGACTGAGAGGAGTCGCTTCGACGCCCAACTTTCCGATTGGGCGGTGACGTACGACGGAAAGTAGAAGGAAGAATAAAATATCTACCTGCTACCTACCCGGTACTCGAAAATACGGGGATCTATCATCTCGGGTAAGTAGGTACTACGATTCAGATGATATACGCGTCCGGAAGTCGTGGCCATGACTGGAGCCCAAAACCTTCCAGTACAGTTTTCCAACTTGCGACGCTTAAAATGTCATCGCCTCATTATTAGCTCCCTACCAAGGTCCCCTTTTGGTTTATTATTCTCTGTTTTCATGTTTAAGGTCGTTCTATCTGGTTTCCAAAAGAATGTAACGCCCCTATATTGAAACGCAAACAAATCATTCCACAATACTATATTGTTTTTGCTAGATCTTGCTTGTGTGGGATCTACCACATCTTCAAAGTTTTTGAAGCAAGTAACAACCTTTTCTAAGGCAGAGAGAGTATAAAACGCTGCAAATTCTTACACACAGGTTGGTTATTCCTCGAACCAGGCGCATGGAGACTCATTTCTTCAACATGGGGAAAATGGGGGGAACAGTGGGTGTGGCGGGTCCCGGACCCATTCCAATCGATTCAGGGTCCAAAATTTAGTGGAAAATGATACCCCACACGCCTAGGTACCAGAAATCTCGAAAACACACATTCGAAATGGGTAGATAGATACCCATTTTGACCCATGACCTCTTCTGGTGGGCGCCAATAGTTGAGAGACCCTTTTCATTTGATTCACCGTCCAAAATTTAATGGGAAATATAACCCCACACACCTAGATTGCCAAAAATCTCGAAAATCCATTTTTCGAAATACATATTTTGACCCCTACCCCGCCCGAATTTGGTCCGATCGGGCTGAAAAGGTTCGAGGACCAACTAAAGCCGGAAACAGATCCCTGACCTAAATTTAAGATTTTTAAAGAATTTTCTACTACCGAAATCGGCGTGGACGGCGGACGGACATTTGCTGGTTTTTATCTAGACACCTTGAAACGTCCAGAAAGATGGTAGTAGTATTAAGGAAAAGTATTCTTCAAGGAATAACCTACAAAATGTGGACGTTTTTCTTTTCAAGAAGTTCCTACTTTCTTTAAATTGTACTCATTAGTTGAGAGTGGTGAGTTGTTGACCGTAGATGAGTTAATTGATGGGGGATATTGAGGTTCGCTCAGGTTTTTGATGCCATTATTCCAAAACTGCCCTTCCAGTTACCCTTCATATTTAAATTCACGAATGATACTACCCCAATGACGTGTCCCGGGACGATTGACGTCCATCAGAAGAGGTTATGGGTGAAAATGGCTATCTAACTACCCATTTCGAATGGGTGTTTCCGAGATTTTTGTATCTAAGCGTGTGGGGTATCATTTTCTACTAAATTTTGGACGCTGAATCTAATATGACAGGACCGAGAACGATTGGCGCCTACCAGAAGAGCTTTTGGGTCAATATGGGTATCTATCTTCCCATTTTGAATGTATGTTTCCGAGATTTTTGATACCTAGATGTAAGCCTCTCTCGAATTAAAATCTGTTATAATTTAATTCGGGTTTCTTCGGAGGTTTTGAATGGACCTAGCGAGAGGTTACACAATGTAAGTCCAAGACTTACGACTGAGCAACTAGGGATACCAAGGATGAGCATAAAATACATTGATACAAAATGAATTATAATTGAAAACAAGGACACGTTGCAAAGGAGAATATGCCTCAACCTGAGCTAGAATTGATACAAGACAAAGTAATTTGACAAAGTAAATTAGACAACATGTGGAGCATAAAATACAATTAATACATGATACATGAAATTATGATATACATGAAATACAATTTAATGAGCAAGCGCAACGATACCGGCTGACGAAAACGGCGTCGATGTTGAAGGAAAAACTGGAGGGGGCATGCTGTCCCGAAGGTACACAGCGAGGCTTAATTAACTTGAGTCCTTTATCTCATGGGGAACACAATATTACAGCTTCGGTCGACTTCAGCACGGTAGCAGAGTTCACTTCAGAGTGAGCACAGGACAAAGCCAGGATGGACTGAGTGAGTTGCACTTGCAAGACAGGTTACAAAAATATATATGACTCCGACATGTTGGGCGCCTTGGCAACGAGTGAGTGCTGGAGCTCTCTCCAAATGCAAATGTCTGGGCAGGAGCTGCGCGCGCATCCTGGCGCATGCTCCCTCCCTTCTGGAGGCAGCAAGCCTGGGGGCTTACATAGACGTGTGGGGAATCATTTTCCACTAAATTTTGGACGCTGAATCGATTGAAGTCCCCCTAGTTCTGCTCCGAGGAATAACCAACCCCTGTGAAAGAATTTGCAGCGTTTTTAGATATGCTTATAAGCCAGAATGATAATCTCTAAGAGACCGACTGGTATATCATGCCTTAAAATTCAGGTATACCAATAAACTTGCACTCTGTTCAACCCTCAAAATATAAGGTCAACGCCACAATATTATAATGAACCGAATTAACGAACTCAATTCACCCTAGATCCACCAGGAAATTGTCGTAAATTAAAAATGTCATTAGAAAATGGATACCCGTAACCATTTACTGACAGGACTCTCAATCAGGGACCCATTAAACAGGCAGTACCTCCTAATAAACCAAAATACCATTCATTTCCATGACATGGAAATGTATACATTGTATAAAAGGTGTCTCTGAAAAATTATCCAAAATTCTTCGTACGGACACTACTAAACCTGTCTTCAAAAGTCGTAAAACCGTAGGTGTTCTTTTTACTATAGCCAAAAAGACCCGATTTCTTATGGTTATCAGAAAAGGATATTCCTTCGTTCAATACGAATTCGCGTGTGTATTATTATTTCATTGTGAATAATAAACAAAAATGACCCACTTTTGCGTTGGTTCTATCATGATGGCCTTCAGTTACAGGCCTACACGGTCTGTAGACACGGTCGGATTTGCAGTTTCGGCTCGTTAGCACCTCACAGACCTTACAACTCTAATGAAACCGCGCCGATCCATAGAATTCCACGAGCAGAATGGAAAAGAATAGAAGGCTCAGCGTCGCCAAACAATGGAGCCCCTCGAGAACGATTCTCCAAGTTACTATCAGATAACGCCAACTTCCTCGAATCTAACCTTAATAAAGCGATATCCAGCTCAGCTTCTACGCTCAACCCGAAAAGGAAAAGAGTTGTAAAAGAAAAGTGGAGTCCAACAACTCCCATGAATGGGACGACCCGATTCGAGGGGGAAGTTGAAGCATAAATTCCACGATACGGTTCCTTTATGAAGCAAAGATCCTTGTTAACTCCTCGGCTCCTTTTAATTTTTATCTTTCTTTCTGAGTCTTTTTATCAAATTACTCGGGAGCTTTTCGGTCGACAGGCCATTGGAGGCGGCCGACGGTGAAAAGTGCCGACGTCTTCACTCCAAGTTTTCCCATCCACTTTTCCCCTTTGATGGAGGCTCTTTTCAATATACATCTTTACGCTCCTTCCCAATACTGTGGAAGAAGTACCCGACCAACTATCACCGCTCACATCGTCGTTTTAGACGAACAACATGCGAACGACTTCGACTTCAATGACGGGCGTATCAACGTCCAAGTTCTTTCGCCGAGAAGGGCTCTCAGTCGCGAATAAGGAGTTTTCTTTCGAAAAGTTGGCCAACTCACGAGACGGCATAACAGTATGATACTACGAGGATTGCCAGTCGCTTGTCTCTTGTCAGTATCCGGCTATCAAGCGGAGCATCAGACATGTCTCCTCGATATGGATCCGGAAAAAAGACCAATTTGCCATAAGACGAGAGTTTGTGTGTGTGAAATAAAAATTTGTGTTTAGCTTTCGAGAACCGAATATCTCTCTAAAGAATAGTCCTATCGTTGTTTCACCCTCGTCAATCGTACGTGCTTCGTCACAAACTCATGAATTCCTTGAGTTTTGCGGATTCAATGTTCACCATCCCTCTAGAAGAAATATTTTCTGAATGAATCTTGCTTTTGTATGGCCAACTGTAGCATTTGCACGTCAAATTGGATGTTTTCCGTATCAAATTGGGGTTTTACGCATCAATTTGGAGAATGATAAAAATTAATTTTTCATTCGATTCAATTCTGGGAAAACAAAAGAACACAACATTCAACTACTAACGATGAACATGATAAGGAAAATAACGAATAACATTTTTTCAACTTAAGTCTCCCTGCAGCAGCGGATGTCAGCTCTAAAGACATCATGCTAATTTGTTGTTATTGCTCTCGCAAAATTGAATCTCTGTATACTTCAAATTTTGAGGGTAAAGCTTCCAATTTTATTTGTAAAATCTCCTTAAAAACTTACACATTGATGCGTAGAACCTCCAAATTGATGTGAAAGACCTTCAATTTGATGTATAAAACCTCCAAATTGATGAGTCCAACCCTCGATTTGATATGGAAAACATACAAATTGATGTATAAAACTTCCAAATTGATGAGTCAAATCCTCGATTTGATATGGGAAACATACACATTGATGTGTAAAACCCCCAAGTTCATAGAGAAAACCTTCACTTTAATGTGTAAAACCTCCAAATTCATGTGTACAACCCCCACTTTGATGTGTAAAATTTCCAAATTGATGTTTAAGGCCTCAAAATTGACTTGAAAATGCTACATAATCATGTTACTGATAACAGCTTCCGAACCTCCAATCTGATGCGTAAAACCCCCAAAGTGATATGAAAAACCTTTAATTTGATCTGTATAACCATCACTTCGAACTGGATAACCTCCAAAATAATGGTAAAAACCACTAAATTGATGTTTAAAGTCTCTAATTTGATCAGGAAAAGATACACATGGATGTGTAGAACCCAAAAATTTATATGAAAACCCCTCAATTTGATCTGTCAAACCTCTAAGTTGGTGTACAAAGCCTCAAAATTGACTCAGAAATGATGTATAATTGTGTTACTGATAACTCACAGCCTCCAAACCTCCAATTTGATATGAAAAACGTCCAATTGGATGTGTAGAACCTTCGCTTTTATGTGTAAAACCTCCGATTGGATGAGTAAAACCTCCAAGTTGATCTGTAAAACCTTCACTTTGATGTGTAAATCCTCCTGATTAATGTGTAAAATCTCCTATTTGATCTGTTAAACCTTTAGTTTGATGTGTGAAATCTCCAAATTAATGTGTGAAGCCTCAAAATTGACTTAACTATGTTACATAATCATGTTACTGGCAGCGCATATCCTCCAAACCTTCAATTTGATGTGTAAAACCTCTAATTTGACGTGTAAAATCTCCAATTTGATGCTTAAAACCCCTCATTTTGGTATGGAAAACCTCCAATCTGGTGAGGTAAACCTTTGCTTTGATGTATAAAACCTTTAAATTGATGTGTAAAACATCCAAATTGATGGGTAAGAACCCCAAGTTGATATGAGAAATCATCAATTTGATGTGTAGAACCTCCAATTTGTCTTGAAAATGCTGTTTAATCATGTTACTGACAACTCACAGCTTGCTCTGAGCAACAACATGATTGTGATGATGCCAGGTTTTGAGTAAAAGTTACCTTTTTTTCTTCCAGATTGTGTTAATTGATTTCATTTATTGGTGATTTAACAATGAATTTGACACAGATTTTGCCAAATACGACGAACACTAAAATTCGCCGTTGATTGTTTCTCTGTTGCAGAACTCAATAAGACACAACCTGAGCCTCCACAACAGATTCATGCGAGTGCAAAACGAAGGAACTGGCAAGTCTTCGTGGTGGATGATCAACCCCGACGCCAAACCTGGCAAATCGGCGAGACGAAGAGCAACGTCCATGGAGACGTCCAAATTTGAAAAAAGGCGGGGTCGGGTGAAGAAGAAAGTGGAAGCGCTGCGCAGTGGACTCGACGCCACTCCGTCGCCAAGCAGCTCAGTTTCTGAAAGCCTCGATCTCTTTCCCGACTCTCCCCTCCATGGTTTCCAACTTAGGTGAGTTAGAAAATGTCTAAAATGACACGTATACCATCATCATTGCTCACTTTCTTCGTCGAGATTATGATACCCCTCGAACGACAAGATGGACCAGCCTGACGTGAATGACAAGTTTGGGTCGTATCCAACCCAGCTAGGTTTTTTTTTTTTTTTTTTTTTTTTTTTTTTTTTGGGGGGGGGGGGGGGGTATTTATCATTCTTGAAAACAGATTTTTATTGAAATAAACTTCGTATAAACTATTTAAGATAGGTTCTTTACTCATAATTACGTCATTTTATTGGAAATAAAGGGCCAATAACAATACAAAATGACTTTTCTTGTTTTGGAACTCATGACTTTTGGTAATGACATAGGAATCAAGTACCAAAAATGAAGTTGGCACTTCTTAGACTAGGATGGTAATAAGGATACGTTTTCTTTCAAATGACATCTTGATTAAACTGGAAAAAAAAATAAATAAAAAGGAGCTAAGTATAACTGACAAGTCATCGTAGATCTATTGGAGGAAGGATGGAGCCCCCCCCCCCCCCCCCCGGTCAAAGAGAAGACTCAATAATGTAATGAGTGTTGGGCACCAGTTTTAGGAGTGAACAATAAGAGAAATAATCTCATGGTTCACAATAATTTCATTGAAGAGGGAATAGAAATATATAACGTTGTTGACAAGGTAGGGTCAGATCCGACCCAGCTCTGGACTAACCTCACACATAGCCATCACAGAAATACAGTGGAACTTACCAGGCGGCTCCCACGCATTCCTCACCTCCGACTAATAGGGTACTTGGCGTTACAGCCGCCTGGGAAAGACTGGGGGGAGTGGGGCACCTGAAACCCCCATCTTGGGTCGCATGCGACCCACACCTTGTCGTTCGAGGGTTAAGAATAACGCAATTTCGGAAAAGCTCTAATAAATAGCTAAAATTGTTCGGAAAATTTAATTTCTGATCCAGTTGTCCCCAAATGTACACATTTTATGGCGAGTAATTTAGCGCATTCAATTTAGTATTTCGTAATTTCTTGTTAATTAGGCTGGGGTGTGAGTCGTCGAACTTTCAAGAATAAAACATTGGAAGAATGATGATATTTCCATTCCAGAAACGAGGTGTCCCCTCATCCTTCTAAAATCGTCTAAAGGGGATTAAACAAAAATATTTTTTCAAGGGTCTCAAATACCACATTTGCGCACCTTGCACCAAGCGACACTAACTTTCTTATTTTAGACGGGAACTTCAATTTATCCATTGCAAGTTCGAATCCTACCCAAAAACTTATAAAAAAATTACGAAATCGATCCCTCAGCCTGCGCATTATTGCGCACACCCGGATCAGCAAGCACGAAAAGTTGCGCAACCCCTAAATTGCCAAATAATGGATGATGTTGAACTCTAACGTGTGGCACATGAATTTCCATTGCTTTTCAACGCCGATTCACGTGATGTTGATTGTTTTATGATTATTTGAATCAATTAAAGCAAAATAATGACCAGCATTGGTTTGTTTTGCGAGAAAAAAAAGGTCTTGGTCTTTTTATATCGTATATTATTATCATCGTGTGTTGCTCATAACATAACAAATTTCATTGGGTTTCTTCATTTCTTTTTCTCATACCTTTCCACTTTCTTTCCGTACTCCTTTCTTAACCAGAGTCCGGGCCCCGTCAAAATGTGAAAACAAGCGCCTAAAATAATAAAACAAACGCACTTTCCCGCGAAAATTGAGTCGAATCAAGTTCACGTGAACGTGAATCAGTGTTAAAACAAAGAAACTTCATAGGCCACACATTATTGTTCACCGTCATCCCCCATTCGACAATTTTGGGGTTGCGCAACTTTGCGTGCTCGCTGAACCGATTGTGCAAAATGAAAAAAAAATTGGTTGAGGGATCAAATTTTCATGATATTTTTATTAGAATTTAAATATGCTATAAAAAAGTTGAAATAGGAAAGTTAGTGTCAGTTGCGCAAATATGATATTTGAGAACCTTGCAAAAACCATGATTCAGAAAAAATTGTTTGTTTACTCTCATTTGGACGATTTTAGCAGAGGTGGGAGGGACAACTTGTGGAACACCCTATATTAATGATACAATTTTTATAGTAGGCATTAATATTAAACAAATACCAAAGTAGGCTACGTAGTAAATTGGTTTTTTTCTTTAAAAAAAAAAATTAATAATTCTATAAATATACAATTTAAATGTTTATGTGGGATATATTTTGTGAGATAATTGGTACAAGAAATGTATGTATGTTGCGCCCTGTATTGTGTATGACAATCGACAATAGAATGACTACAGTTCACAACCTTGAGGTCCCTTTGAGGCTACCGATAAGATTTCCGACTAGAAAAATGATTTCACCGGTTGTTTGTGACACTAAGTGAAAGGATGTTTTAAAATTAGATCCTCCAGCCCTCCAGCTACTGTAACGAAGGACGAAAAATTTCCACTAGAAATTTTGTTCCCTGACCGAATCGAGAGTGATACTCGGAATGAACCGACCTTGAAAGAGTTTCCCACAGGTGGGAGACACCTTGGCTGGGGACCCTTCACTCAACGTGGTACTCTTGAGGTGTATGGGCCGACCTCGATGGTGGTTGGAACGGGTTTGAGCCTTTCTCGTCCAAACTAGACCACAATAATCGATCAATTTAATACAAATACCTTGGACGCTATTCTTTAAATTAATAAGATTGATTTTAAAGCATTAAAATGCCTCTACAACGGGAGCTTTTGAAGCAAATTACCTTGGAATGTGCAGGAATAACAATTAGTTTACCTGCCTCATAGTGGACAGAAAGTTTACATTCTCTTTGGTTGGTTATTCCTTGTTTAATAGATCTTTGTTTTCATGCAAAAAATCAATTTCTCCTATTCGGCCCAAAAACTTCTTCTGGGTGTTTTACGGCGTCTAGATCGAAATAAGCAAATATCCGTATTCTAAATATCTAATATTTGGGTCAAAGATCCGTTTTTGGCTCTTTTCAGCCCGATCATACTAAATTTTGAGGAGAGGAGTTCAAAATGGGTACCAATATATCCCTTTTTGAATATGTGTTTTCGATATTTCTGGTACCTATGCGTGTGGGTTATCATTTCCCACTAAATTTTGGCCACTGAATCGATCGGAATGAATCTCCATGCTCCTGGTCCGAGGAATAACCAACCCCTATGAAAGAATTTGCAGCATTTTAACCTTACAAAGCCATCGCGAGTGAAGCATACGCTTAAGACCATCGTTGAGTGAACTTACAGATCAGTCTAAAAGCTGATATTTTACGATACGAACGTGTAATGACGCTTTACTTTATGTTTTCAACGATAACTATGGTTATTTATTCGCAAATGTTACGTTTTTAATCATGAATAGCTTTATTTCTCGAGAATTTAGGGGTAAATACAATAAATAAGATTGGTAGCACCCTAGATTATTTTTGAAAAAGCTGCAAATTCATTCACAGGGGTGGTTTTCCCTCCGACCAGGAGCAAGGAGACTCATTTCAATCGATTCAGCGTCCAACATTTAGTGAAAGATGATACCCCACCCGCATAGTTACAAGAAATCTCAAAAAACCTACATTAAAATGTAAATAGGTACCCCATTTTGACCTATGAACTCTTTCGGTGGGGTGCCAATTGTTCTGAGACCCATCTCAATGGATTCAGCGTCCAATTTGATGGGAAATTACGAGTATACCACTCACGCCTAGATCGCTAGAAATCTGTAACATTTTTCAAAAAAAACACCTGGAGCATAGATATTCTAATCGATTCTGCATCCACCATATAGTGGAAAATGACACCCCACACGCCTGGATCGCCGAAAATCTCAAAACCCACATTCAAAATAGGTAGATAAGCACCCAAACCCGCCTCCAACGGGCGTTAATCGGTCTGAGACCCGTCTCAGTGAATTCTGCGTCCCAAATTTAGTCAAAAAGGATACCTCACATGCCTAGATCGCCAAAAATATCCAAAGTCCTTTTTTCAAAATACACATTTTGACCTCAACCTCCCACCCTATCGAATTTGGTCCAATTGGGCTGAAAAGTTTTGGAGACCAACTAAAGCCTTGAACGGGTCCCTAACCAAAATTTCAGATTTTTAAAAAATTTCTACTACCAATAACGGCGTGGACGGCAGACGGACATTTGCTTACCTAGATCTAGACACCTTGAAACGCCTAGAAAATATTTTGCATGAATACATAGGTTGATTATTCAGAGAAGAACCAACCAGAATGTAGCCAAAACAACGAAATATGGAGAAACATCTGCATCTGAATAGGTTATGTTTGATCGTTTTTAAAATATAAAAATAAAATTGTAATTGATTGGGGGGAGGGGTGGGGGTGAAGGCCATAATTGAGTAAAACTTACACATTTGCGTTTGATATTTAGCAAAAGCTCACAACAAAATGATCGCCCTCTGATGTTTCCACTAACCAGAGAAGGAATAAATGGCTGGACATTCTTGATGCTTGCCGTGTTTGGGTGCAATCTGCAGGAACTAACTGGCAATGTGCAAAAATTACACATGATGGCTTTATAGGGCAAAATGTTTAAAACAAAACAACTGTTCGGCCCCAGGCCTCCCTATAAGATTGGAAGATGCCAAGGAGCAGCCAGTTCAAATTACCCGCCGTTTGGGTCGACCAGGGTAGGTCACGACATCAGCGCTCGCTCGTTCTGTGAACTAAGGGGGTAACCGTGCGCCGTCAAGGAAACCTCTCAATTTCACCACTTACTGTTACTTCTGTTCTGTTCTCCAACGTGTTCATATCGTATATTCGTATCGCTGTTCATAAAAATCTGTATCCGTTTACATCTGTTCGATCAGTTATTAAAAGTTCAATTAACTGTTAAAAGTTCTTCAGTTCCAACCCATGGTCTCACAACAACTGTAACTCTGAGAAGACGCCACAGCGCCCTCTGATGATCTAACTTATCTAAAATCTCTTCTCCTTTGTACTATTCGGGTTTAGCTTGATCTTCCCAAACCTTTCATCGCCAAAGACTACGGCGTATATTTCCATCTTACGATGTACGATTGATTCGAACATGGCAGTATCTATCGTGTTGACCATCGTTTAGCGACACCTGTGTCTGTTCCGCTATCAATTCGCTGATTTCGACGTGCTCAGCTTTCCTAGAGGACGAGAACAGATTGCCAAAAGGAAGACAGGAGACAGATTGAAATGCAATAGCCCGATAAGAAAGGTCGCCTTGCGACTCGATCAAGGCGCCCGTGAAACGAGCATTTAATACAGTTTCATATCTATTAGACTGGCCGCTGAGGAGACGCCATTTAACAACCGTTTTCTTCTCGACCCGATTTATTGGGCCATAAATGAGGACGAAGGCTCCTTCTGAATCGTAACCCGTCTCTCGGTGAATATCTCTTTAAAGGGAGCGGAGATTTAGAGGTGACTGCTATTCGGAAGCCCCTCTAAATTTCATTGGTGACTCAATTCACTCGAGCTTTTCAACTGGCGACGGGTAATGGAGATTCACGACGGTAAAACTGGGCAAAACTCAATGGGTTGAATGGGCGAGTCAATTCGGAGGCGCCAGCCCGTATCTGGGTCTTTTTCGTAGAAATACATTTTTCTGTCGGAAGAAGCCCCACTCGCTAATGAGGTGTTCCTTTCAATTCTATGTTCGCCTCTACGATGAAAAAGACGAAGAATTTTCTTTTTTTTTTCTTTAGCGAAACACTACAAGAAAAGCTTGAAAGAAGAATGAGATAGGAAGATTCAATAACTGAGCGAAAGGAGTGAAGATTGGCTTGTGTGGCTTACGAAACCAAGCATCCGCAATTTCTCCATCTTTTCCAATACCAAAATGATGGTTAAAAAGCCAAGATCTTTTATTAAATGATGATTACATTCTATAGAAAAAAGAGAAAGGTTGTAGGAAGAGCCTTAGAAGTTGGTGACTATTCTGCAACCTCCCGAAGAATCTATAAGTTGACCGGAAGAACATGACCTAAGTGCAGAGACATCTACCGGTTGAAAAATGAACTACATTTTTCCTGATTTCTAGGTAAATTTTCGGGTGGGTTCTCCGTTCAAACTGGGCAAAACGGCCGCTCCAGTTATTTAGAGGCTGATGGTGCTCCACACGCTCTTATAAATTCCCTCAATATTCAGTTAGTACTTTCCCCGCCTAGAGGGCACTTTGGGTCATATTCTATCGGTCAACCTATAACTTGTCCTTAGGTCCAAAGGAGTCTCGTATTTGTGCCGTTCCAATGTCATCAGACTCTGATAAGCCGATGTTATCACCTAAAATGAAGTAATTGTCCATATTGTCGATTATTCTTCTTATCTCCTTTACGTTTTGGCTGTACTAGCACTATCATTAAGACCGCTATAATTTTTTTAACGGTAAAACACGAATATTAATTCCTCTCATATTTCGAGGTAAAATTGCACCTTTTTCGCTCTTCTACAGTGGACAAAGTGTTTGTTAGAGTGAACAAGAATTAACCGAATTGTCGTTTCCTTTAATTATTGCCATGTAATGGTTGAAGAGATTTTCTGTACACGTCATCGTCTTTGAAGAGGAGCTATGGGGAATTCGTAGTAATAATTGTCAATTCTTAAACAGTTGGTAACGATTATAGTCGGAAAAAATGATGAACTCATATGTAATTCGTTTTGAAGGTGTCGTTGTAACCATCACGTTTCAGAGCCGTCGACATTGACCCTAAACTCTTGATGACTGAGTGGAAGAACTGTTTTTGTTTTCTTCTCGTTTATCGGTATTTTACAGTCGAGGATGAGTTTGCAAATTTATAACATTTCTCCTCAAAGAGTGTTGGTTTGAAATAAATAATAACTTCAGAGTAGTTTTGACGACCAGCTTTTCTGTTTATTCTGTTGCAGCCCTGATTTCCGGCCGCGAGCGTCCTCCAATGCCTCATCTTGTGGCCGACTGTCGCCCATCCCAGCCGCCGACACTGACTGGTACTACGGCCCTGAACAGCTCGCTGGCAGCCTGGAACAGAACATGCGGCTGGGACAGGTCGGGTCTCAGGGTGGACCACCAGGCAGCGCTCCAGCAACACCCCAAGACATCCCTTCGGGAGGTTTCGCCTACCCACCACCTCCACCATACCGGCCAGCGCCCCCTTACGTACCTCACTGCAACGTTCATCGGATGCAGATGCACCCTTGCCCTTCCTGTGCTGTCGCGCCCAAACAACAGGTATGCTTTGAGTTCACTTTTATGTTGGCGACCTAACTACCTACCATAAACCAACCCTAAAACAGCCCCCAAAACTGCAGTAGTAATTGTGGCAGTGCACGTTAGTCAGTGTGAGTGATTGTGAGATAACATTACGTGTTCAATGTTCTTCAAGTGTCAATTGGTTTGGCTCAAGGCAAAAGCGGCATACAATTGGAAGGGCTTCTAGAAGCAGAACAGCAGTGGAATGCTCCACAGCGCTGCCTAGCAAAAGTTAGATGAATCTTTCCTTCTTTCCAAGCATCACTGTAAAGGAAGATATGGGCATATGACCTGTATACCAGGCTACAAGTAAAACAATGTTCTGCCAATTCATGTTTTAAACTCGTCCTGTTTCTGCTTTTTGTCACACCAATGGATCTTAAGTATGCAGTTACAGAGGAGTTATGGTTGTAGACACTGTCAAGTTAATATGATTCTACAAAAGCGAAGTTCTGGTCGGGTGATGAAAAATGTAACTACCCAGCTTCTTGCACTCTGGTTGATTCGTGTTATATCCGCTTGGTGGTGCTTGAGAGCGTTCCACCAGTGCATTGTCGCTAAATGCTCCTGAGAAGAGTGTTCTGAGGAGTTCGTCTTTGGCAAGGCTTGACAGTTGAGCTGCCCATCCACCATAAATACTGGGACTTGTCACCTCTGTCGGTCATCTTGTTTTATCAGTTCATCACATTGAGTCGTAAGGAGAATTCTTGCCAATGATTGCACGCTGTCCTGGCAAGGAGTACACTTCTATGGAAATGCTTTATATGATTTTTTGAGTTGGGGTTGGGGATTTCGGGCGATTTAGGTGTGTGAGGTATAATTTTCTACTAAATGTTGGACGCCGAATCCAATGGGACGGGTCCCAGGACGATTGGCGCCCACCGGGTGATGTTATGGGTCAAAACGGGTATCTATCTACCCCTTTCAAAAGTGGGTTTTTGAGATTTCTAGTACCTAGGAGTGTGGGGTATCATTTCCATTTAATTTTGGACGCTGAATCGATCGGAATGAGTCTCCATGCTCCTGGTCCGAGGAATAACCAACCCCTGTGAAAATTTGCAGAGTTTTATGAACCCAAATTCCACTCTGCACTATCTTGCACAGTATATTTTTTCTTTTCAAAAGGCTGTTAATTTGCTCAATTATTAATTGCTAATGGACCAGGATCGTGTCATTCGGAGCATTCAATGCGCTTGATTGAAGTCCATACAAGTCTTGTAAGGGGTGTCTTGCAGACGATGGTATAAAAGTGGTGGTTTATGAGGAAATAAAGTCGATGTTACACCGCACGCAACACACTCGTACCGAGCGCAAGGCTCGTAACCATCCCAGTAAGATTCCAGGAACCCCAGCCACATAATAATCGCCCTATTTGGCTCATCGCCACCATATCAGTCGTCAATTGGCACTCCCTTCAAGTTTGCATCAAGACGTAGGTACCTAGTTGCTCTGAGACGTCATACTCCGCGGTACTCGAGATAATCCGCAATTTCCATTCGTACTGCGCCAAAGAAAACTTGAAGTCTCAAACGCCATCCGATCTCGACGTTCGAGGTTCGTTGAGTTTAATCGTCGGTCTTCATGGTAATTTGATAAACCAGAAAATACGATCGCAACTCGGCAAGTAGGAGGAGACTGTGGTTTTTCTCCGCGTCAGTTCAAGCCGGAATAGCGAACCTCAAACTCGTGCAGCTAAAAACCGCCGAATGACGTCATTGATCCCGTTCTTCAATCATCAGTAAATTAAAAAAAAATATATATATTTGGTTTATGAATTGTTTGGTTTTCCTAATAACTCGCATCAGGCAACATTCCTCACTTTTGTTAGGGTAAAATTAAGTTTTCATTCTGAAGTGAATCGTTCCAGGCGTGATTCACCTCAATAACAAATTTATTCGTGTAGTTTGCTTCTTTCCCTTAAAAATCTCGCATTGAAATGATTCGAAAGCTAGCCTTTGTAGTAGAAGCATTTAAAAGGACGAAACGCTGCAAATTCTTTTACAGGGGTTGGTTATTCCTCGGATTAGGAGCACAGAGACTCATTTCTTCAACATGGGGGAAACAGTGGGTTTGGTGGGTCCCGGACCTATTCCAATCGATTTAGCGTCCAAAATTTAGTGAAAAATTACACCCCAAACACCTAGATCGCCAAAAAGCTCGAAAATCCATTTAGAAGATCCATATTTTGACCACTACCCCACCCAAATTTGGTCCGATCGGGCTGAAAAGTTTCGAGGACCAACTAGAGCCGGGAACAGACCCCTGGCCAAAATTTTCAGATTTTTATAAATTTTTCTACTACTACCTAATGTCGCCGTGGACGGCGGACGGGCATTTGACTTTTGGTTGGTTATTCCTTGAATAATCAACCTATGTTTTCATGATAATGGTCAACCTCTCCGATTCGGCTCAAAATTTTTTTCTGGACGTTTCATGATGTCCTGATCAAAAAAGGTCAATGTCCGTCCGCTGTCCACGCCGTTTTTAGTAGTAGAAAATTTTCTAAAAATCTGAAATTTGGGTCAGGGGTCTGTTCCCGGCCGAGACGGGTCCTCGAAACTTTTCAGCCCGATCGGACCAAATTTGGGCGGGGTAGGGGTCAAAATGTGTTTTTTGGAAAATGGATTTTTCGAGATTTTGGGCGATCAAGGCGAGAAGGGTATCATTTTTCACTAAATTTTGGACGCTGAATCCAATAAAATGGGTCCCAGAACGATTGGCACCGGAAGAAGTTATGGGTCAAAATGGATATGTATCCACCCATTTTGTATGTGACAAGATTTCTGGTACCTAGGCGTGTGGGGTACCATTTTCTACTAAATTTTGGACCCTGAATCGATTGGAACGGGTCCAGGACCCGCCACACACACTTTTTCCCCCATTCTAGGAATAAACAACCCGTGTGCAAGAATTTGCAGGGTTAGTTTATATTTTATCTTGATCTTTCTACTCTCGTGAGGAACCTTTTTGCTCCATTATTATTTCCTTCATTTACGTTCAATTTCTGTACCTACACTCATTCAGAATCCATGGGACTGATGTTTATCTGAAACACCTATTCCGGTAGGCTAATACGTGGAAAATTTTGGTCGCGATATTTTGATCTAGACACCATGAAACGTCCAGAAAATAATTTTGAGCCGAATCGGAGTGGATTGACCTTTTGCATGAAAACATAGGTTGATTATTCAAGGAATAACCAACCAAAACAGGGAGAGGAGAACAGAAATCGGATTCACCTGAGAAGAATTTATTTTATAAGCCACATTTAAATTATGTTCAAAATCACTTCATTATACAATAAAAATATTAAATCAATATAAGTCAGGATGAATTATTTGTAACGTCCATAAATTTAAGTCTTCAAAAAAGTCCTTGTCAGGAGGCCATTGCTGGAAGTGGTAGATACCCTGATCACAAGCACACTTCATGGGCTATGGGTGTGCTCTTCTCAGGTGCCATGCATGTGCAGCTCTGTAGTCACACTGGTCACAAGCATATGGTTTTGCACCTGTGTGAGTACTCATGTGGCTTTTCAGGTTCCATGCATGTGCAGCTCTGTAGTCACACTGGTCACAAGCATATGGTTTGGCACCTGTGTGAGTACTCATGTGGCTTTTCAGGTTCCATGCATGTGCAGCTCTGTAGTCACACTGGTCACAAGCATATCGTTTGGCGCCTGTGTGAGTACTCATGTGTCTTTTCAGGTTCCATGCATGCGCAGCTCTGTAGTCACACTGATTACAAGCATATGGTTTGGCACCTGTGTGAGTACTCATGTGGCTTTTCAGGCTCCCTGCCTGTGCAGCTCTGTAGTCACACTGATCACAAGCATATTGTTTGGCGCCTGTGTGAGTACTCATGTGTCTTTTCAGGGTCTCTGCCTGTGCAGCTCTGTAGTCACACTGATCACAAGCATATTGTTTGGTGCCTGTGTGAGTACTCATGTGTCTTTTCAGGTTCTCTGCACGTGCAGCTCTGTAGTCACACTGATCACAAGCATATGGTTTGTCTCCTGTGTGAGTGAACATGTGGATTTCTATGGTCCGTTTCCTTGTTGCTCTGTAGTCACAATGATAACAAGTGTACGGTTTTGCGGTTGTGGACATTTTCCTGCTTCTCCTTTCCTCCATAAAATCAGAAAGGTCGATTTTGACTTGGTCTAGGCTTCAGAACTCCAGTCTAAATATAAACAGAATACAACCCTCTTATGTTCTTAAATGATCAGCATTTATGATGTGAAATGAATAAACAAATGTAACATCTGAATGTGCAAAACATTACCTCAAGAATTTAGGTTCTTAGGAGAGTCCAATGAAGCATAGCATCAATCAGCGAGGCGTCTTCACTAGAAACTGCATGGAATAAGGGTTCCACAGGGGGAACTGATTCGGAACTGACCCTCCACTGGTGTGAGCTGCATTGTTCAGGGAGAAGGGACCTGCTTGGTAGAGTGAGGGAGAACCGTTATGAGAGCTTGACCTTGATGCCGGGTGGGGGTCAGGTCACATGTACCTGAGGCCCTTCAGCCTGTTGGCCTGGTCGGATGGTTTTTACAAAAAATAATTAGAGTAGAAAGTTTCTCCACAAATTCCTACGTTTTTCAGCGTGCTGAATCCGAATATAAAGTTTGCCAACAAAAAAATGACGGCTTCACGATAAAAATCGCCAGAAAATTCAAAGACCTCGCACTCCGCGCGAGAGATATAGGCCCGAATTTATAAACGCTACTCCACTCGAGGGCTGAGTAGCCCTCACGGGAGTTGAGGAGACCTCGAGTGAGTCGGCCACTCCAGATTGGTATTTATAGATCGAGTAGGACCATCACTCATTGAGTGGAGTGACTCCTCCACTCAGCTCTTATCATAGCTCGCCGCCATGATGTTTTCGTAACTTTCATAACATTCGGCCTCAAAAGTCATAGCAGTTGGCTATAACAGTGAGGGGAGGTTCCTTCAATTTTTGTTTTGGTGTTGGTTAACGAATCAAACATTCGTATAAATACGAGTATATACCTAAATTTTGTCAGTATAATATTATATTCATTGGCTTGGTAATTCGTTATTGATGCGAAATCAACAAAATCGGATTCACGGTTGTTTTTGCTTTGGCGAAAATGCTCCGGCTGTAAAACGTGAAGAAGGAAAGGCTGGTTTATTCAATTTTGAATAAACAAATTACAAATATTTACAGTTATAAAATGAGTAATATTAGAGAATTTTGTTCTTTACACTTCTTCGTTATACAATATTCGAAAAATGTCTGTGAATGAATGCATCTCGAATAGCTAGTCCTGACTCTGTGCCGATGTTCCGGGCTCCCATGTCGTATCGTGACTCATCGACGACTTCGAAGTCTTCAATCCATCTGTCTCCTTTCATAATCCCGATATTATGCAGAATAGCACAGGCTGATATTATACGCAGTGTATTAGGCAGTTTGTATTGCAGCTCATCATAGAGGCACGAAAATCGACGTTTCAATATCCCAATCGTTCTTTCAATGCCGATTCTTGTTTTCTTGTGAGCAAAATTGTAGCGCTCTTGTGCTCTATCTGATGGGTTTCGGACTGGAGTGTATATATACGCCCTCTGAGGATAGCAAAAATATTGTTTGTATTGTTTTGTTTTTGTTTCAAATTTTGTCGACTCAAGTGCTCAGATACGAACTTGATGGTGAGATGGACCGTTGACTGACTCACGTGGAATAAATCCGCACACACCAGCTGGAATGAATGAACGAATGATCATTGTAACAACTCAATATTTACGATAATAATGCATATCAACTGAAAATGTATTATCATGGTGCATCAATTGATAGAGCAATATTGATATTATAATTGCTTTTATTTTCACTCTGCATTACTTACCTCGTGCAAACAAATACGAAACACAAACAGAATATTTCCGTGTCATCACAGAAACGACACACAAAAAACACAAGCACACAGACAAGACAACACAAAAAGATTCTTCAATGTGGTGTAGCATTTTTGCCGTCGCTCCTCAAAGTTGTGACTGACGTGATAAATCAGTGGGCTTCATGTAGTCAATTTTATGTAGGTCCGTCTGTTGTAGGTTCACTGAAATGACAACACACACCTTCCACCCGACATTGTGAAACAACGAACACGTACCTATCACTATTATCTTATACAAAGAACTCCAAAATTACACATGAAATACATTAAACATGAACTTCCAAGTTTGTCAAATTCGAAGCATGGGGGTTTTCCTTGTAACAAAACTTCCTGGTACAAACACATACCATCACCCCACAGTTCATGCGCTAATTTGGATCAATCAGCACTGATGAGGTATACCTGGAACGAACGCGAAGCGTAGAAACGCAAAGCTATCAACACCTTCAGCAGAGGCGGCAGCGGTAATCCCCTGTTGTCGTCCGTCGTTGTTGGAAAGATAAGGGGCACCAAAACTTGTGTGACAGTATTTTTTTTAAACCGGAATCTCCTCTTGAACTCCCAGTCACTATAAACTTCAAGAGGATTCTCTTGATCTCTTATGTATCTATAAATTAAAACACAAAAATATTAGAAGTAGAAAACCAACTAATCGGATGTGTAGGATAGCGAACTAGCATCTTTGCCAAAACTGACGAACATACTGTTGCGAGCTCGCACCGGCGCCGGCCAAATGGGCTGCCGGCATCGCAAGGTCAACGACCTGTGGAAGGCTAAGGGACCGTTCCCCAACATTCGAGAACCTCCCCGTTCGTCCCCGAACGTTCTCGACCGGGCATCAGGTATAAAAACAGACCCACGAGCACCGCCCAGGGCAGTTCAATTCGGAGTCCGGATATAGACGTTTCAAGTTATAAATCGTGCCGTGCCGCGTTATAAATAGTGCGACTACCGCTTACAATCGTGTATTGTGATTCTGTCATTGTGTAAGTGCGCGAATGTGAACAGTGTATGTACTCAAGCGAACGAATGTTAATAAATTATTTACTAAGAACATAAATCGTTACAATACCTTTTTGAGATCCTCTGCATCCTACGGTATTCGTCGTACTCGTCATCGTATTCGTCAAACTCATCATATAATTCCATCACGAGGTGAATGCAACAGACGTGTGGCGATAAGGAAAAATGCGCGAACCGAGCGAAGACACAAAGTGGAAAAAATGTCTGGAGTAATCCTCAAGGTACCTACCAACGTTACTCGAGAATTTGATAAGTGGAGTGGAGTCGTGACTCGACTCGAACTCCGAGTCGGTTTTATAAATACGGAGAAATCTCTCCTCCACTTCAACTCGAGTAACTCCTCCACTCGAGCGGTCGAGGAACGACTATCAATTCGGATTTCGTTTGGAGGGCTCCTCAAGCACGAGTGGAGGAGTTACTCGAGTTGAGTAGCGTTTATAAATTCGGGCCATAATATAGTCATCAGACAATTTCTAACATTCAGGAATTCCATGTATAAGAATGCAAGATTTCAACATTATACATACTATTGTACTATTCGACAGCTCTACACTCGTTGAAACAATTTTGTTTTCGATTTGATGTATGAATTCACAACGACAGCGACAATGACTATGCAATTTTGTTATTGAGAAGTAATATTAGTAATATTGGCGCATGCGCAGTTTCGGCCGTGACGATTTTTTGTTACATCCTACAAACTTTTAGTCTGATTTCGCTGGATTTTGACGCATGCGCAGTTTCCACCGTGACGATTATTTGTTACATTTTACTCTTTTTACCTCGCTTATCATAGTCTGTCGACTACAAAACCTTTAAAATTTTGGACTTGTTTCAGAAAATTACTCATAAGTTGAAAAATATGCAACCTACTGAATTTTTTAATTTACAAAAATCAAGATCAAATTTCCTTTAAAATGCAGTGGTAACTTTTCCAGTATTCCTTTATAAATCAACCTATGTTTACATGGGTATAGATCAAAATCCTCGAACCAGGCGCATAGAGACTAATTTAAACCTCGGACTAGGCGAATGGAGATTCATTTCTTCAACATGGGTAAAATGACTACAGAGCTGGTTTTTAGTAGTAGAAATTTTTCTGGGTGTGACCTGCCACACACACTGTTTCTCCCATTCGAAGAATAACCAACCCGTGTGTAATAATTTGCAGGGTTTTTATCTAGACACTTTGAAATGTCCAGAAAAAATTTTTTGGGCCGAATTGGAGAGATCGACTTTTTGCATAAAAACATAGGTTGATTATTCAGGGAATAACTACCAAAAAACGCTGGAAATTCTTTCACAGGGGTGGGTTATTCCTCGGTCCAGGAGCATGAAGACTCGTTCTAATCGATTCAGCGTCCAAAATTTAATGTAAATGACACCCAAACGCCCAGGTACGACTATTTTGACCCATTACCTCCTCCAGTTGGCGCCAATGGGTCCGGGACCCATTTTATTGGATTCAGCGTCCTAAATTTAGTCGGAAATGACACCCCGCATGCCAAGATCGCTGAAAATCGTAAAAACCTAATTTAAAAGTGCCTAATTTTTGAAAACATTGACCCATGTTGAACAGCAGCAGGAGCAGACGATCAGCAGACGCCTCACTATGATGACAAAATATCGAAAATTGCTGAGTCAGCGAATCTTGGAACGACCATCTCCTTGGATCAACTATTACTGTCACCAAAACTTCTCAAATTGTTATGATGGGAGCTCAATAGCTTCCTGGGATGGCAACTGTCAATTGACTGTGCACTCAAATTAGATTTTGTTCATATTTTTTCGTGGAGGCAATTTGCAATCTTGTATGGCGCCTTCGAACATTCATTTCCTGAATCATGCTGGCCACAACACCGCCACAACTGCTCAACTGCTTATCTCTGAGTTCGAACCCCCTTCCGGGGGCCCATAATACACTTTTCATCTGAACAATAAGCACCGCGTAATGGGTCTGGTTCGATGAAGTCATTAGACTCCATCATCTGAGCTCCAAACGAGACGTATGACACCGGGAGCCATAAAAGTGAACTCATTAGAATACCCGTTCTTTACGCAAGGTCGACCAGATTCGTTACAAAACCAAGTTCGAAAGGACACTATCAAGGAGATCGAGATGAGAAACGGATTAATCGATTTTTCATTTGCCGAAAGACGTTGAGTCCAATGATAAGTGCAACGGGAGAAGTCGGATAAAGTATTGAAAAATGACGATTTTCTGATAAATGAGGCATGAGCTAGCTCACATGGGAAAGAGTATCTAGGAGGCCTTTGGAGATGAAGCATTTAAAAAGATGAAAAACTCTGCAAATTCATTCACACTGATTGGTTATTCCTCGGACCAGAAGCATGGAGACTCATTTCATCAAAATGGGGAAAATGGGGGAAACAGTGGGTGCGGCGGGTCCCAGACCCATTCCAATCGATTCAGGATCCAAAATTGTGGAAAATGATACCCCACACGCCCAGGTACCAGGAATCTCAAAAACACACATTCAAAATGGGTAATAGATACCCATTTTGACCCATAACCTCTTCCAGTGGGCGCCAATCGTTCTGGGAACCTTTTCATTGGATTCAGCGTCCAGAATTTAGTGGAAAATGGCCCCACATACCTAGTTCGAAAAAAAATCTGAAAAATCCATTTTTCAAAATACACATTTTGACCCCCACCCAAATTTTCAGAAAATTTTCTACTACCAAAATAGGCGTGGACGGCGGACGGACATTTGCTAATTCTGGTCCAGACCCCATAAAACGTCCAGAAAACAATTTTGGACGATAAAAAAAATTTGATTATTCAAGGAATAACCAAAAATTTTGACCCATAACCGCATTAGGTGGGTGCAAATCGTTCCGGGACACGTTTCATTGGATTCAATGTCCACAATTTAGTCGAAAATGATACCCTATACGCCTGATTGCCAAAAATCATGAATATCATTTTTTCAAAATACATATTGTGACCCCCTCCTCCCACCCCTACCCCTCGAATTGTCCTGATCGGGCTGATAAGTATCGAGAACTAACTGGAGTCCCTGACCGAAATTTAAGATTTATAGAAAATTTCCTACTATCAAGAACGGCACTTATTCAAGGAATAACCAACCAAACGACGTCTAAAATGGTGTAACACTAAAATTCTTCACCTATTTGCGTTCTTCTACAAAAATAATCAGTTAAAAAATAATTTTTCATCTTTTTTGAACGCGTCAAGGCTGCCCTGAATCGTGTTTGGTAATGCTCTTTCCTGTAAGCTGTCACAATCGTAATATCACGAATTTTTGGCATGGATTTTGGGTATTATCCACAGTGTTACCTACAGGAGAAAAATATAGGGAATAATATTCCCCTGTTTTGTTAATCTGTGCAAAAACCTAGTGGAAAAACTTCAAGCCATTTTCCTAGGGTGTTGTAGCCCAAAAGTTACCTCACCTAACCTGGAAAACGTGAATTCCCGCCATTATTTGAATCAGTTAGTGTATGAGCGGATAATTTGGCACTTTTAATTTGTGTTTTCCTGTTGTCTGTGCTCGACTTTCAATAATTAAATGTCCTTGTCACGACGATGGGCTTGGTTAACGTTGAAGTAATACCAAATCGATCGTTGAAATGTTGGAAATTGTCTCCTTCGTGATTGGAAATTGCGCTGCGGGTCCGATTTACGGCCGAGCAATGGCCGTTGAATATTGAAATCGAGCGGATCTTATCGGAAGACTAGTATCGATGGGAAATTACAGGTTTTCAAGCTTCCTTTTAAACCCCCAAAAGTGGTGGGCGATAACGAAACGGAAACGAATGACCCGTCAACGAGAGCGTTAAGAGGTGGCTCAGCCAGAGGGCTGATCCTGGACGAGGCTTTGATTGCCGGGTAAGCCCTCGACACGATGGTCCGATAGCGTGATTCGCTCGGCCGAGACCGTTTAGGGCTAATGGACCCGGTAAATGTACTTCACCCTCCGCGTAGTGTTTTAACCATCGATTATCTCTCACATCACACATCTACATTCGAATGGCGCGGTTATAACGTGTCAGCGTCACCTTACGAACGCCTCATGAATTATGAGGATTCCGCTACAACCGCATTCAACATGGAGTTCTTCTCGTCACTGTCGAACCCTTTTCTATTTTAAAGGCGGTGACTATTTCGGAATATACTGACTGGAATTACTCGCCTAAAAGGCCATCAGAAGGCCCTAAACACATCGTCATTTACTGGCATTATTGTGCTAAATATTTCTTCTGCCAGGCAAAGAAAGGGATGGTGTAACATGATTCATTCCTGCCTTTTATTTCACGTTTTCTGACGTATATGAGCACAACGTTAAAAAGGGCTTTAAGTATGCCCCAAAATGATATTTGATATTTAGATAAATCTTGCTTGAGAAATAACTCGTGTAAAAACGCTGCAAATTCTTGAGTACGGGTTGCTTATTCCTCGGACCAGGCGTATGGAGACCTATTTCTTCAACATGGGGAAAATGGGGGGAACAGTGGGTGTGGTGGGTCCCAGACCCATTTCAATCGATTCAGGGTCCAACATTTCGTGGAAAATGATACCCCACACGCCTAGATTGCCAAAAATCTCGAAAAACCATTTTTCGAAGTACACATTTTGACACCTATCCCGCCCAAATTTGGTCCAATCGGGCTGAAAAGTTTCCAGAACCACCTAGGGCCACCCCAGAGTCCAGGAAGATCCACTACTCGTCAAAATAGTGCATGAGAGGACATTTTGGAACGCAAAATACATCAGAAGCATTTCAAAATACATTGTAACATCGCAGAAGTGAGCCGGGTCCTCCATTGATGCTATATGCCCCCCTGCTATTTTGGAGGCATTGGAGTCAGTTGCTCTGCTTTCATGGCTACAAAGCTATCTCGAGGGTCGAACTTCGTCTGTGCACGTCGGTGGCACAGTCTCTGAGCCTTTTGGCCACCTCTGGTGTTTCTCTAGGCTCACACCTGGGCCCTCTCCTCTTCATACTCACCATTGATCGTGTCTGCGCTGGACTCGGGAATGGGCAGGTTCTCGTTTATGCCGACGATTTCAAGATTTTCTCTCGCATCCAATGTGTCACTGATTGCCTCACTCTCCAATCTCGCCTGGACGCTTTCATCACCAACTGCTCCTCTGTCGGCCTCCTCCTGAACCCTAGCATGTGCACAGTATCCACCTTTCATTGCTCGTTATCTCCTATATACCATGCCTACAGCATCAATGGATCTCAACTTGCCCGTCCGTCACTCATCCATGATCTTGGGGTAAGTCTGGATCCGCAGCTCACTTTCAATGAGCACGTGTCGCAGGTCAACTCTCGAGCTATGCAGTCTCTGGGTTTCCTCAAGCAGAATACCAGGGAATTCACTCACATCCCAGCCCTCTCACACTGTATCGTGCCATTGTTCAGCCACGCCTCGAGTACGCCTCAGTCGTCTGGAGCCCGTTTTATGACTGCCACATTGATGCCACATTGGGTGCACAGGGCGTTCCTCCGTTACCTTGCCTTCAAGTCAGGCATACCTCGTGACAGCATTGACTACGGCGCACTCTGTGCGCAGTATCGCCTCCCCTGTCCTGCTGACCGACGCACCATCGCGGATATGGTTTTCCTCAGCGGTCTGTTCTCTGGGCGTATTGGCGCCGTCTCTCCTGGCCCAGATTGGTCTCCGGGTCCCAAGCGCAGGCTCCTGCACACGTGATCTCTTTAGTATTACTACTGCTGCACCGCCCCCTCAGCCGTCTGCCCCGCACTGCCAACCATCTGCTCGCTGCTGCAGATATGGATCTGCTCACCCTCCCTTCCTCCATCCTCAAGAGACGCTTGCTAGATGCTTTACTTACTCCCCGTTGACACAGCAACTCCGGTCTTTCACTAACTGTCGAACTCCCTGTGGTTATTCATTGCGTATCTTCTTATTCCTATTATTTTCGTATACCAATGTTGATTCGACCAATATATTGTAAACTAGGCTCGTTCCCTTGTAACGTTAATAAATTAATAAATGAATATGGCAACGGAACGAACTCGAGCAGAATGATTCCTACGAATTGGCGAAGTTGTATCCCTCAGGCAGTAGAGTTGTTTTTGATTTTTCTCCTATTGCTCGAGATAAAATCGTTTTTGTCTTTTGCAGAGACTGGGTTTCGGCGAGGGCGAGAGTGCGACGACGATGATGGGCCAACTGATGGGCGCCCTCAATCCAACGATGCTCGACGACCTCAACATCAACATCGAAACGCTACCGCTCCATGGCGGTTTTGACTGTAACGTTGACGAAGTCATCAAACACGAGCTCAGCCTCGATGGAACGCTCGATTTCAACTTCACTGGTCAACCAACGCAGGCCAATTCGCAGGAGCAGCCGCCCTTCTCGGGACACTCGTGGGTACACTAGTCCGGTAACTAATCCTAATTCACTGACAGAATTGGAGTTTGTTGGTTGAAGAAGCGCCAGGATTAGTGTTGACTTGCCAGCCAAGCCGATTTATGATCATGAGTCTTTCACTGGGTCTTCAAAAACGCTGCAAGCTACTTCAAAATGGTTCATTATTCCAGATAGATCTTCCTCTTGTTGAAAATACGTAGTATATCATAGAGTCTTTTATGGTACCTCCCCCATTTTAGTAAGCACGGACATATGTTTTCTTATAAAATACCGATTTCCATTCAGAACCCTGCCTCCGTTGGCTTCAATAGATTAAAAACTCATCTCAGTCGATTGTGCGTACGAAATTTGGTGTAAAATGATACTGCACATGAAAGGGTCTCACAATACCTCGAAGCCACCTTTTCAAAATACTTAGTTTCCAACCCCTAACACCACCCAAAGTCCTTCCAGGAAATCTACAGTGGAGTGTGGTGGCACAACAGCCCCAAATTGTCAAATGGCGAATGATGGTGAAGTCTAATGTGTGGCACATGAATTTTCATTTTAACGTTGATTCACGTGATGCTATCCGTTTCTTGATTCAACTCAATTTTTGCGGAATAATGGCCGAAATATATATATTTTTTTTCCATATTTTCATGCAAGAAGTCACCCCTTTGGTTTGCCCCAAAAATTTACCAGTTTACTTTTCTTTTATTTCAGGCGCTTGTTTTTAGATTTTTTCAGGTATTAATTTTTGAGTAGGCTTAAAAGTAGTAGTAGGCTTAGATTTTTTTCAAGCTAAATAAACAAATTGTAGTCATTATTCCGGAAATTTTGAGTCGAATCATGAAACGGATATTATCACGAAAATCACTGTTGAAGAAACAATTAAAATTCATGTGCCACACTTCACCATCATCCACTATTTAACAATTTTGGGGTTGCGCGCGATAAAGAAAATTGGTTGAGGGATCAAATTTTCATGAAATTTTGGGTAGAATCCGAATCTGAAATAGAAAATTAGGGTTCCTATTTAAAAATGAGAAAGAATAAAAAAGTGTATTCTTTATTCTTATTTGGACGATTTTAAGAGGGGAGGGGGGTGGACTCGTTGGACACCCAGTATAATTCAACTTGGCTGGCAACCACAATCTGTGGTCACTTCTGAAGTACCTAACCTTCATTTGACCAATTTTCAACTGAAAAATTTTCTTGTTGTTTTTGATCTGTTTCTTACTAATGGTTCAAATTACTGCCACCTACCCATCAAATTTTCGATATTTTCTGCCATCTCGTTTCTGATCTAATCACATTGACGTCCAAAACAAGATGGCGTTCTCTGTGTTGTTCTTCCATTCTTCATTTTTTACTGATTAAGCGACTCACCAGAAATTTATCGATTCTTGACACACAGATTAGGTACACCATTTTTATTCCTTTTCCAATTTAGACATTCCAATAATAACTATCAGTTGGACTGAAAAGGCCTCGCACATTCCAACGCCATTGGTTCGCGCCCATGTAGTCAGCTGTCAAGAATTTGCTAAAATGCCCCTCAACACTCATGGAGCCAAGCAGCCACCATTGAGCTTACTCAAATTTTGACCAAATTTGAACATGAATTTATGGTTAAATAGTTGGACTTGTCCAACAGTAAAGTAAGTAGCAGTAAGGGTAAATTTAGGACGCTGAGTCAACTGGAAGGTGTCCCAAACATCTAATGCATTCCACATACTCATGCTTTTCATGAGTGCGTGTTTTATACGCGTTTTAAGGTGTGTGGATCAAAATGAGCAAATGTCTGTCCGCCATGTATAGTACTGTCCACCGTTCATGCCGTTTTTGATTGTAGAAACTTTCTAAAAATCTGAAATTGTTGCCAGGAACCCGTAGTTGGTTATTATAAATGTTCAGCTTGATTGGACCAAATTTGGAAATGAGAGGGGGAGGTAGGGGTAAAAATATGTTTTCGAAGAAAAGACCTAGGCATGTAAAGTACCATTTTCTGCTAAATTTTGGTCGCTGAATTGATTAGAATGTTTTTGGAACACACCACACTCACTGTTTTCTCCTATTTTCTCCACGCCTCTATTCCTAGAAATAATCAACCCCTGTGAATGAATTTGCAGCGGTTTACCTGGAGGCTTTTTCTGTCTTCAAAATTTGAAGCTAATATTGCTGGCTTGGTCAATATAAGCAAATGTCCTTGGTATCTATCTATCCACCTATTTCAAAAGCGGGTTTTCGAGATCGGTGGTACTTGTGGCGTGTGGAGTATCATTTGCTACTAAATTTCTAAATTTTGGACGCTGAATTGATTAGATCGGTTGCTACAAAAACGTGGAAGAAACCCAATCGATCGCGACCCCACCGCCGCAATTGAGTAATACGGTCTTTTTTTAAAATATTTTTTTAGCTCGAAGGTTTTTGATGGGTAAACTCAGCGTACAAACGGGTGAAAATGTATTCATGAATCGGTGGTTCGCGAAAGATCTCATCCGAATCACCTTTTCAGTCGCGGGGAAATAATTTTCTGAGCCGACCCTTTGCCTTTGACACAATTTTTGAATAATAACTTTTGGAACAAAGCCAAAGGGTTTTGAGTGGGAGTTGAAAAAAAAGGCGATAAAGACGGGGAGGGTGTAAATTACCGAATTTGCATCTCCAACTCTGACGAATTCAGGATTGTGATCGTTGAAGAAAAATTTCAAGCTTCACAGATTCTTGATCGGGTTACGGTGGATTGTGGGTGGTGAGGGGGTGAAGGTGGGGGTGGCTTTGGTGAAAAAGAGAACTCAAGTAGCAACAGGACCGTCGTTTATTGCCCATTTGCATCGTATAATGAAAAATATGAAAACCTTAGTCTTGGGGAGGACTCCGAGATTATGCATGGAATATTTTTTTGATCGATACCGAGATTGACACGACCGTCACAGTTGGGGGCGGCTCGCTGTCCAAGGAATTATGTTTCAAATCAGTTGCCGGTCGTATTGGCACATCTTTCATTGTTGCTTTTGATCGCGTCCTTCATGAAAAGGAGAACAATGCACGCAGTTGGTGTTCCTTTGTGCTTCGTAATACTCATGGAACACCTCACTGTTAGTAATCCCTCAGATTAAAACACACTGCGTTATCGGGTTTACATGGATTATATGCACAATGTGTTAATGCTTTGACCAAAAGAACGACGACACGATAGGTACAACGGAGTTGTGCGAATAAGATAAGATAGTTTTTGGAGGTTAAGTTGGTTACGAACATCTGGCAGTAACAGCAACATTAGTTCTCTAAGTCCCGCTAGACCTCAGGGCAGACGTGATAAGTTCCCTTATCACTGTTGACCCTTATAATAGTAATTTCGCCGTTTTGTCTGATCATTTCTTGAATCCTGTTTTCACGCAAAAGTCTTTCTACGATTTGGTCAAACATTTTTCTATGATTTGCAAGGTGTCTAAATTAGCAAATGTCCGTCCTCTGTACGCCGTCCACGCTGATTTAGGTAGTAGGAAAATTTCTAAAAATCTGAAATTCTGGTCAGGGATCCGTGTCCGGACTTAATTGGTCCTCGAAACTTGTCAGCCCGATCGGACCAAATTTGGGCGGGGTAGGGGTCAATGTGTATTTCGAAAAATAAATTTTCGATGGTACCTAGGCGAATGGAGTATAATTTTCCACTAAATTTTGGGCGCTGACGCGATTTTAATGAGTTTCCATGCTGCTGTTTTCAGTTTTGCCCTTGTTGTACGACGAGTTCGATATTATGAAGGGAGTTGCCATAAGGAATGAGGTTTGACACAAATGCCTGATTTGTTCAACATCTGATCATGTCAGAGGCAGTTGAATTAAGGGAGGAGGTTTGAACCAAATGCCTAATCTATTCAAGATCTGATCATGCCACTCTGGCATTGAGTCAAATGCCTGAATAATCCGAGAATTTGATCATGTCAGAGGCAATAAAAAGATTTCCTTTACGATACAATATTGTTACAGATACTATTTTACGGAGTTTAGAGGAGCCATTCTATTATTAAAGGTAGCCGCATCATATTCCTCAAAATTATATGCTGAATAGATTTTTAGCTCACACTTATATAATATATCAAAGGCAGATAACACGACTGGTTTTGAACCACCCAAGAGTAAAATGCGCTAAAAGTAGGCTATTAAAAGCCCTGCTATAACAGTGAAAATTGAACTCTATCACTGAAGGGATACGACTGCCCTGAGGTCTAGCGGAATTTGCAAACTAATGTTGCTGTTACTGCCAGAAGTTTGTTAATTGGTGTCACTAAGGTTCCTATAGAAGGTACGCCACGGAGCTAGCGCTCCAAGTGGTGAACAAAGTTTCTGGACCATATTCCGCAAGAGCAAACTTATGAACCAGTGTTTTCCATAAAATTGCCGCTTTTAACGGTTTAAAAATGTGGGGGTGATCCAAAATTATTAGATTTTTTCCTAAAAAATCAACTAGTTTTATTTTTGCTATAATGTATTTTACGGAAGTTCTAGGCGCGTTTTTCCGCTGTGGGAGAGGATCTACAGAGTAGCTTACCCACTCAGTTCAGTTTTTTCAAGTAAATTTTTTTTTGACCTATTATCAGGTGCGTAGCGATTGGCATGCAGCCCTTATTCGTGCTCAAAATTTTGTGGAAAATATCCCACGCGTCTAGATATTGAAACGCTGTATATTCTTCCACCATGGTTCATTATTCTTTAGAGCAAGATTAGGCGAAGTGTCCATGACTCATTTTAATCGAAAATAGGTACAAAATTCAGTGGATAATAATACCCCACACGCTGAAATTTCCGAAAATCTTGAAAATCTGTTTTTCAAAATACACATTTTGACCCTAGAGAGAATGAAAAATATTGCTTTTAGGTTGATTTTTAGCTATTTCAGTAGGAAGATGAAATTTTTTCAATCTGAACAAATGACATTTTATTGCAGATATTAAATGCACAAAAACCTACTATGTGCTCCATAAGCCATCGTCATGACCATATTATCAAATATGTTCTCCTAGACTTCCACTTCCAAGAATAGCCTCCGGAAAGAGCTCCTAGCCTTCCAGAGCCAATCAGAGAGCAGAACGCAGGCCAGAACCAGTCAGAATAAACATTGCGTAGGTCGAGGGGCCACGGCGTGGTGTAGACTCAACCTGCACGACCGATCTGTGTTTCATGTCTGTAGCCTAATCTGCTCCCGTTCGAACTACTCGTGATAACAGCCATCAGTTGGGAGAGGCAGGCCTTTAGCTATTTGCAGCGCTACCTAGCGTGAAAGAATTGAGGTAGCCGTTCCAACATGGGTATCACCTCGCATTGGTTCCTTTGCCATATCTAAGGAAAATATCTTTTGCCTGTCACATTCAGGAATCTGGATAAAACCCGATGTGTATGTGTACTCATCCGCACAAAAGCGCATTCTTTGTGTTCAGGTGACCTTGGGTCGGCCATTTTTGTTTATTCTGCGCTTCTGGTGTGAATTTCTACACTATTCATCAGTTGGTAATAAAATCATTTGACCAGTGAGCAGGACACAAAGGAAAAACACAATTTTGTTATTATAACGACCACATTATAACTCTTGCTACAATCACCACCACCACCTCCTCCTTCTTCCTTATCTATCCACACTTCAATATCTGCAAAACCTGCCGATTAATTTGTCAAAATCATAATACGAATAATCGAAGGACTAAAGGATTAAATAAACGCGGTGAATTTATGCGTAATGAAAACTGGAGATAACTCGAGATAACGTTAACGGCGGCGACGATCTAGGAGCCGTGCTGCGCCAAAACCCACCGCGCAGAGGCGCGACGTGCGGTTACAACGGCAACTATCTAAATAGACCGCATCAAAAGTTCCGTTTCCTACGGATTTTTGCCGTCATGCAGTCGTCAACGAACTGTAATTTCACATAGAAAATGATGTTATCTAAATTACAAACTATTATTACAGCATAAATTGTTGTACGTACCTAAACGGTTAACAAGTATAAATATTAAGGTTGCCTACTATTTTCTCAATTCTAAAAATCAGCAGCAACCTTCGACGAAACAATGTCAGTTACCATAGCAAAAGACCATTTTTGGGGGTTTTTTGATGACGTTGAAAAAAATTGTTGTTACTTGACCATGGATTGCTGCCATACCACATGGTCAAAACTAATGTTTAAAGAGCTTATTCGACGCAGAATTTTACGCTCTTTATTTTAAATAATAAAGCACTTCTCGCTAGGATGCACTGTTTAAAAGTTACAAGCCTAAAACTGAAAAAATTCCAAAAATTTCGCAGTTTATTGAACACTCTGTCAAAATCCGGGCGCTAGAGACCGTGCAAAACTCGGATACAAAGCGAATAAAACCATTTCCAGTTTGTCGAAAATTATTTCGAAGTGGATTCCCAATTTTACTGACTTACATGTGAACCCAGTAAAAGTGGTGATACGTTTACAGATGCTCAAACAAGTACATTTTTCATGCATAAGGGAAATGATATGGGAAAGTATAAAAATAAGAATGCATGAAATTAACTCTGAAAATGTGTTTTGGAAAACGTGGCTTTTGTTCCAAAAGTTGCTGAAAATGACGATTTGCTGGTCCATACGTGGAGAGTGACAAAATTGTGCTAAATGGGCTTCTTTAGTTGCCCGTCCCGTCGCCAGGTAGCGCTCTAAACTGTCAGTATCTCCGATTTGGCTCAAACCCTGCCTTCTGCAGCAAATGTCCGTCTTGCGCCGGCTGTCCACGCCGATTTTGGCAATAGACAATTTTCTAAAAACCTGACATTTTAGTCAGGGACCAGTTTTTGGCTCTAGTTGGTCCTCCAAACTTTTCAGCCCGATCGGACCAAAACTGGATAGCATAGGGGTCAAAATTTGTTTTTTGGAAAATGAATTTTCGAGATTTCTGGCAATCTAGGTTTGTGGGGTATCGTTTTCCACTAAATCTTGGACGCTGAATCCAATGAAAAGGATCCCAGAACGATTGGCACCCACTGGAAGAGGTTATGGGTCAAAATGGGTAACTGTATACCCCCTTTCGAATGTGTTTCTTCGAGATTTCTGGTACCAAGACGTGAAGGGTGTCATTTTTTCACTAAATCTTGGACGCTGAGTCGATCAGAATGGGTCTCTATGTTTCTGGTCCGAGGAATAGCCAACCCCTGTGAAAGAATTTGGGTCGTTTTTGGACCAGGAAATCGTCAATTTGAGCCAACGCCGACGAATCCTCCTCGCAGGTGGTTTGATGAACTGCCTTCATCCACGTGTGGGGCAAATGTCATCAGAGTCGAGGGAGGCGTTGCCCCCGACCCCCGAGGCACGTAATAATAGCCCCAGTAGCCGAAGGCTCATTAATAAGGCCATGATTATTGGCAGCCTCTTAGCTCTGACTATATTTAGCGTTGCCTTCCTCGTTTTGGCAGCTTTGTACGAGATCACCGTCTTCCGAACGTGTGAGCCCGTCGAGTCAATTTCTCGTAATTGCTCGAGGAGCGGTTGATTTCCGTCATCAAAAAGCTGAACCGTGATCGTTGCTTTCATTCAGGTCGACTCAGTTCCGTCATCGTCAGTCATTGGCCGCAAATTTATACTTCGATCGGTTCCCATCTACGCCATTCGCCGTCACATCACGTTGGTCGTTGAATTGAACTCATCCTTCCCTTCTCAATGAAGGCAACGCCATTTTGTCTTTCACACATTAACTCTTCTGCACTTTTGTTATCATGAAAACAATTTGATGAACTTTGTAGAAATGAAAAGTCTGCAGCTGTGCGGCCAGAATGTAGGGTCTCTCCGTCCAATGAGTGTAACCTAGGATGAGAGTTGATTGAAGGGAAACAGTTGTAACTTCCAGTTCTGCCAGATTTAGAAGCATTGGTCCTCTCAACGCCATGTTAGGTCAAAGGGATGTAACTAATATGTTGTACCAGAGAGCGCCACAAGAGAGAAAACAACCTCAACAAAGTTTCCGTTAAGATAAATTTATTGTGTTGGTAGAAACGCTGCAAATTCGTTCATAGGGGTTGGTTATTGGCCCCCAAGAGCGTGGGGGCTCATTCCAATCGAAATACACATCCCCCCCCCCCCCATCTCCTAATTTGGTTGGGCTAAAACGTTTCGAGAACTCAACAGAGCCAAAAAAGGGTCCCTGACCAAAATTTCAGATTTTTTATAAAATTTTCTACCATCAAAAACGGTGTAGACGGAGGATGGACATTTGCCATATTTCGATCTAGACACATTGAAACGCTCGGAAAAATGGCATTTTGGGCCAAATCGGAGAGATTGATATTTTACATGAAAACATCGCGATAACTGCTTGCGTGCAGGTGGTATAGAAGTGGACCTAGTATACTTCCTTGCGGTACTCCGAGTTTCTAGAGCCTTGAACAGGCATAATCTCAGGCGAAATCTTCCTTGGCATCAGTTTGAGCTTCACACTGGAACTTATCACAGGCTTGGGCTACGTCCAGAATGATACCTGAACAGACCTTCTTTTGCTCTTGCACGCCGTACGCCGTCCATCAGGTCTTTTCATTCTTCCCGTTCCTACGCCTTGCGGCTTTACCGGGGCTTGCTTACTGCCTGATGGTTGCGCCTTCTCTCCTGTCGTGCGTTTCGCCACTGCTATTCAGCAGTGCCCTGGATGGATCTCGCGGAGGTAGCACGGTTGGGACCAGGTGGGGCTTCTTGGCGTGATTGACGTGTGGGCCATCCTTTTGCAGTCATTACTTGACTTGTCATTACTTGGGCCTTACCTGTGGTCTTGCCTCTTTGATCAGCTTCTCACAAGGCTGTGTGACGCTGGGTTGAGGCCGCTCGCTTTTGTTGACGACCTGGCTGTGCTTTTAGAGGGCCAAACAAAGCAAAGAATAGAAGAGCAGGGTAGACTGGCTGCCAGCATCATTGAGGGGTGGTGCTCAGAAGTCAAGCTGGAGATTGCAGCAAGCAAGACTATCCAGTGCCAGCTAAAGGGAGGCCTGTGCACCCGTAGCCCTCCAGTCATCCGCATCGCAGGATCAACCATAAGGTACTGCGCTACACCAAAGTACCTTGGAGTTGTCCTTAGCGCGGGGTTTGGCCCATCAGAGCACATCCAGTGTGCCACGGCCAAAGCACTGGCAAAGTTCGGCCGAACAAGGGCTCTCTCATCAGTCACTTGGGGCACTGGTTTTTGGAGCCGGAGACTCATGTACAAGTCCCTATTTGAGACAGTCGCGCTTTATGCATGCCCAGCCTGGGCCAGGTACTACAAAGGCGAGGGACCTGCAGAAATTGCTCAGGACCCAGCGAAGTGCGCTCCTCATGGTCAGTCAGGCATATAGGACGGTGTCACACGAGGCCCTCCACGTCCTCACAGGGCAGATGCCATTGGACCTCAAGCTCCAGGCCCTGGCATCAAAGTGGCACATCAACCACGGCCAGGAGAGCATGATAGCCGGATGCACAACTGAGGCCGAAATCACCGAATGGAGCCTTGACAGGTGGCAGGAGCGATGGGATGCATCCCCCAATGGGCGGCACACCCACAAAATCTGGCCAAATGTACGAGTGCGCCTGTCACAGCGCTACGTCGACGTGGACCACTATGTCTCACAGTTTGCCACCGGCCACGGCGACTTCAACGCCAAGCTCCATGGCATGAGACTAAAGCCCTCCCCCCTCTGTGAGTGCGGTGAGCCTGAGACGGCGGACCATGTCTACCTCCAGTGCCCAAAGTACGAAACTGCGCGTAGGCGATGGCTGGCAGTCCTGGGTCTGGCCGCAGATGAAGAGAGCCCATCGCCGTACGCCGTCCATCGTCCGCGCCGTTTTTGGTAGTAGAAAATTTTCTAAAAATCTGAAATTTGGGTCAGGGGTCTGTTCCCAGCCGAGATGGGTCCTCGAAACTTTTCATCCCGATCGGACCAAATTTGGAGGGGGGTAGGGGTCAAAATGTGTTTTTTGAAAAATGGATTTTCGAGATTTTGATAAACATTTAGGCGAATGGGGTGTCATTTTCCACTAAATTTTGGACGCTGAATCCAATAAAATGGGTCTCAGAACAATTGGCACCCACTGGAAGAAGTAATGGGTCAAATTGGGTATTTATTACCCATTTTGAATATGTGTTTTCGGGATTTCTGCTACCTAGGCGAGTAGGGTGTCATTTTCCACTAAATTTTGGACGCTGAATCCAATAAAATGGGCCCCAGAACAATTGGCACCCACTGGAAGAAATTATGGGTCAAATTGGGTATTTATTACCCAATTTGATTATGTGTTTTCGGGATTTCTGCTACCTAGCCGTGTGGGGTATAGTTTTCCACTAAATTTTGGACGCTGAATTCAATGATGTGTGTCCCAAAACGATTGGCACCCACCGGAAGAAGTTATGGGTCAAAATGGGTATGTATCCACCCATTTTGTATGTGTCAGGATTTCTGGTGCCTAGGCGTGTGGGGTATCACATTCCACTAAATTTTGGGTGCTGAATCGATTGGAATACGTCTCCATGTGCCTGGTCCGAGGAATAACCAACACCAGTGAAAGAATTTTCAGAGTTTCTTTGATTGGTTGCACTTAATTGCACAACAAAAGAAAATGTAAGATGAATTTGTTTGATAATAGCCTGCAACTCGATCGGACATTACACGGTTTAAAAGTTCGAGGATTTCTCTCCGCTCTGAAGTACTCAGGATTCGCGATAACGGAATAAGTTTTTGGATGTTGGTCGGTTAGTGGAGATTAAAATCTCTGACGGGTAAATTATCAAGTTTTTCGAGCAGAGCAGATGGGAGGCTAAAAGGGGCAACAGTTTCCAACGAGTTGAATTACCGAGGGCAACAAGACGGGGATTTTGTTTCAGATAGCAATGGGCAACAAGAAAAAAGAAAAAACCAAGGATTTTCTCATTTTGAAAAAGGAGTAACTAGACTATTAAAGGGATAGTTCGGTAATGGCGAGTCCGCTATGGCGGGTGAGTGGGAAGGAGTAAAACGGGACTATTAATGTGTCAGATGAAACAATGTGCGGCGTCGCGGGGAGGGGGTGAGAGGTCGAGGTGGAGCTGGGGGAACGAGATCCGCCGCTCCCCGGAGGCGGTAGAAGGGGTCGTATTAGGTGAAGCCAAGCCCGCTGGCGCCGATCCCCTTTGCCAGACTGGCGCCTGAACCCGAAGCGCTTCCCTTCTACCGACAACCCCCGCCGACTCGCTCTCTTTCGAAGGAAAAGCTGAATTACAGCGAAACTTTCTCCTCCCCGCCTTCTCAACCCCTCCACCGCCGTCCCACCAGAAGGAGCAACCTTCCCTATCGCCACTAAAGGAACCCATCCCGCTCCCCTATCCCCCATTTTCACTCCCTTTTTCCCACAGTGTTCTCTTCCTTAGAATAAGTCTTATCTTTTTTGAACTATTAAAAAAAGAAAAAAAAAAATCAACCCTTGTAACATCTTTGTCCGGTTCTACCCTCCTTCACGACCATTTACTCGCTTAATTATCAAAACTATCGCCCTGAACGTCTATTTCTCCAGTTTCCATCGCCAAAATGATTATGGTTAGTTATTTCCTTGAATAACCTGTTTACATGCAAAAAAAATAATCTCTCTGATTCGGCCCAAAAAAAAATGAAAAATTCCTGGGCGTCTTTCAAGGTGTCTAAAATAAAAATGCTGCAAATTCTTTAGGAGTGGTTGGTCATCGATTTAGCGTTCAAAATTTGATGGAAAATGATACCCCTCACGCCTACGTACCCGAAAATTAATCCCCGTAAAATCTTTACATCGCCAACTGTCAAATTTTGGTGCTAATCGGAAAGGTGACTTCTTGGATGAAATAATTGGCAATACGAATTTTGACCATTATTCCTCAAAAAATTGAGTCAAATCATGTAACTGATAGCATCACGCGAATCATTGTTGAACAACAATGAAAATTCATGTGCTACAGTTTAGAGTTCACCATCTATTTGACAATTTTGAGGTTGCACAACTTTGCGTGCTGGGGCAAATTGTGGGACACACTGTTTAACTGGTTGCACCAGTGAATGAATGAATAACATGTTTATTTTCTGAATAATAATATATCACAATATAACTCACAACATGGTACGCTATGGACCAAGGCCGTCAGGAGGTTCCGTCTTACTCGTATTTCCTATGATCTTAGTAATAGTAATAAATAGTAATCTTTTGTTAAGTATTAATAGTATATTCATTCTGACTAGACTTAGGACGAAAGAAAATATATAATATACATAAAAATAAATAGTGAATAAAGGCATGGAACTAAAAAGAGGGACCATTGGACGGGCATTGATTAAAACTTTTTCTACCAATTATGGTTAAATTCAGAAATAAGAAAATTCAATTTGGTTGCACCAGTGTCTACTATTACAGGATAGGAATGACCATACTAATAACCAGAAAGCACTGGCAATGCTGGCAGGCTATCTTTGGGCAACACCTGGCAACTTGCTCTCATGATTGGTCTTATCACACATCTAGCATAATATGTCTGATTTGGGAGGGCTCTGTCTTCAGATTGGTTTCTTTTGGTTAATTATCCCTTCTTAGGGTAGAGTAGCTCCTTTTGGACTGGCTGGCAAAGTGGTTCTCCTGATCTTTACTGTCATTCTCCACAACTGCTTATTGGGTTGGAGCTAGCCCAGCTTCAAGGCTTATTGCCTTCCACTACTTCCTGGAGATTGAGAGGGTCTTTTATGCTTGTGCTGCAAAGTCCGTTCTAGAATGGTTCAACAGAAATAGTTTCCCTGGGATCATCACACAAAACAGCTCTTCTTGCCAGGCTCTCCATATGAGCCACAAATGTGGGCCCTGTTGCCAAAAGGGCAAAGGTGTATTGAAAGAAAACTTCCGAAACGCTCTCTGTCGAGCAAAGTAGGGAAGCACAGAGAACCAGGGAAAAGCAGAAAGGTATTGAAACACATCTTCCAAAATGCGCTCTGCTGGGCTGAGTGCGAAAGTACGGAAAAGGATAAAAAGGGCTCGCACTATGAGAGTCAGGTCAGTTTTGTGAAAGCAACCAAACGAAGAGGTTTGAGGTATGTACCGAAAGAAATATTCTGACTAAACAATTTGATTGTCATTGTACTTGTTTAGATTAATGAATCATATTTGCATGATTGATAAAGGAAATTGGAAAGCCTCAGTGACTACAAAATGGTTGCCGGGGCGATTGAACCATGAAGTAGTATGGTTCTTAAAATCAGAGAGGATTGGGGCAGAGAAAAAAGGGGAGGTTGGTGCTCTGCTGGACCTAAAGGTCCCGAAAGACTATAAGTATTGTCTTATAGTCAATGAAACGGATTCCTCAATTCCCTAAAGGAATTGTAGAATCCCACGATGTCAGTTACGAAAGGTAACTCCAAATAATTACGCTGAATACAATAAGATACCTAGGCAATAAAGTAAATGGAATTTGGTAAATCCGCGTAAATTTACCACAGGCCCTGTCTGCTGTATTCAATTAGGTATATTTTATTCAAATATCAACATGGTCGTACTGCGAGAGAAAAGGATCCGACCAAACCATAGAAAACTAATACTAAATGTAAACTGTGGCATCCATAGGTCAGGAAAACAGTTTTTGTCCGCAGAGCAGGAAAATCTTCTGCAGACCATTTCTCTCTGAAGCTACCTTATCCTTGCTTCTGTTGAAAGCAAACCCAGTGCTGCCACCTTGGGAATTATACTCCTCATAACCTTCTCAAGCCATGGCAACCTGATTTGCGATTATTTTAAAAAACTGCAAATTCATACACACAGGTTGGTCATTCCTCGAACCAGGTGCATGGAGATTCATTTCTTCAACATGGGGGAAACAGTGGGTGTGGCGGGTCCCGGACCCATTCCGATCGATTGAGGGTCCACAATTTAGTGGAAAATGATACCCCACACGCCTAGGTACTAGAAATTTCAAAAACATATATACAAAATGGGTAGATAGAAACCCATTTCGAACGCATTCCGCCACAATACGTACCCAATGGAAGAAGTTATGGGTCAAATTGGGTATATATTACCCATTTTGAATGTTTTCGAGATTTCTGGTACTTAGGCGTGTGGGGTATCATTTTCCACTAAATTTTGGACCCTGAATCGATTGGAATGGGTCCGGGACCCACCACACACACTGCGTTTTTGATGTAGACACCTTGAAACGTCCAGAAAAAAATTTTTGGGCCGAATCGGAGAGGTTGAAAGCATGAAGCCATAGGTTGATTATTCATGGAACAACCAACCAAAATAAGCTAACTTGCCTAAGGTGGCTGTTCAAAATCGTTTATTCCTTGCTGAAATCAGCAAATCCCCCGCTCTCTCACCCCTAGCCTTATTCTCACGACTGACAGTTCCCTTGATCCCCTTGATTTTGGCCAATGATGCCGTAGTTGCCCTATTGATCGTCACAACACGGAGAAAAGTGTCGTTCGTCGTCTCTAGTTTCCCCGGCAGTGCAGTTACGAGGTCACATTTCTCGGAATGATCCACACGACGGAAAATATCGGGCCAAGGGTAGTTTCTACCGACAACTGCGAATATCGTCTGCGCCATCGCGAGAAGCTCAAGGTTTCCATCAAAGTGCGCAGTTGAGGAGCTTCCTAGCAAATTCACCCCGACGGCCTCAAAAGGTGAGGAGGTCGTTATTGTTCAAAATCCTTTCTCCTCGGTGATTGAATCCTTCGGCGAAAAGGAGGAACTCCAACTATTTTTCCCTCCGTCGATCTTTTTATGTCCTTTCAGTCGCTCCCGAGTCCTTGGGAAAGGTGTATTTCTCGGAAAAGGGGCGAACATGGAATAATAAGTTGACGGAAAGGGTTCAACCCGGTGTTGGCTCCTGTCTATCAATCAAGAGAACTGCGTTTCAAATTCTAATTGACGTGCAGTATTGGTTCCCGTCCGTCATTGCGCTCAATTGACTCATTTATAACCCGGGTGTGGTTGATGCCTCAAACCAACGATCGATTCGTTGATTCACCTCAAGAAACGAATCTTTTTTCCCTACTTTAACAGTAGGAATTTTCGTGAAATAAAATGAACCTCATACCCAAAAACGCTGCAAATTCTTACACACGGGTTGTTTATTCCTCGGACCAAGCGCTTGGAGACTCATTTCTACAAAATGGGGGAAACAGTGGGTGTGGCGGGTCCCGGACCCATTCCGATCGATTCAGTGTCCAGAATTTAGTGGTAAATGATACCCCACACAACTAAATTGCAAAGAATATCAAATAATCCATTTTTCAAAATACAAATTTTGACCCTTACCCCATCCAAATTTCGTCCGATCGGGTTGAAAAGTTTCGAGGTTGCTTTCGAAAACGCTTCAAATAATATTATTCCTCGATGAGGTATCATTTTAGGTGATTCTCGTTCGTGTGAAAAGCGAATCTTTGAGCTCTTCAGTGTAAATATCATAGCATTTTTTTTCAAACATGTACAAATTTGCACAATATCCTTCTTTGGAGTAGGGCTGATAGCGCCCTCCATGGGGTCTACTGTGCCAGCAGGGACCCCTATCAGTAGTACGACATCTGTTTGGGGTGATTGGACAGAAAAGGACACCTCAATTTTTATAATAATATTTTTGTCGATGTTCCAGTCAAAATAAGCCGATAATAAACCAAAAACGTTGCAAATTCTTTCTCAGAGGTTGGTTATTCCTCGGATCAGGTGCATGAAGACTTATTTCAATCGATTTAGCATTTTAAATTTAGTGGAAAGTGATTTCCCGAGTTTTGAGGTTTCCTTGTGAGTAGGTTATTGCTATTCTTGACTTGGAATGGGTGAACCCCAACATTATAACGCAAACCACTTACAAGGAACCAAGATACTGAGCGAGACGAGATTAGTACACAAATTAGGAGTGATGGAGAGACATAAAAGTAAAGCAAAGCTGGCCAAACTAGGCACAATACAAAGCTGGTTGATAAGAGATAACTCAGACCCGCTCCCAAGCGGCTGACGCCTGAAGTATGCCCAGAACGGCACAATTTTGGAAAATTTTGCCATATTTCCTACCAAGTTCTTCTACCTTAAATGAAAAAAACCTTATAAATCTGTCTCCCAAATTTTCTTTTCCCCATGAGGGGAAACAACACCTTTGGTAGCACTGATTAGAAGGGAATTTGAGTCCACACAGATGGAATGAAGGAGTGTATGGGAGTATGTAGGTTGGGGTTGGAGGGTGAGAGGGTGGGGCGTTTGTGAAGGGAAGGAGCTCAGGGAGGACATTTGGAGGGGATGGGCAAGTGGGTAGGACAGAGCAGTTGAAGAGTGACGGGGTGGGTAGCAAATTTTGGAATTTTGCTTGAATTACACCCAGAACGGCACAAATTGAGAAAATTTCGCCCAATTTCACCCCTAAATTCCCCTCTTTACATGAAAAGCCCCCTACAAGAAACCTAATAAATCATTCTTCCAAATTTCCCCTTTTGAATTAAAAAAAAACTATAATTTGGGGGAAAACCCTCTTTGGCAGCACTGGGGAGAAGGGAAGTTGAGGAGTCCACACCACACAGATGGAATGAGAGTGTATGAGAGTATGTAGTTGGTGGGGGTTAGAGGGTGGCGTGTACATGAAGGGAAGGAGCTCAGGTTGGACAGTTAGAGGGGATGGGCTAGAATAGGAGCGTAGGAGAGTGAAGGGGTGAATAAAATTTTGGAATTTTGCATGAAGTTCGCCCAGAACGGCACAAATTGAGAGCATGTCAGTAGTGGTAAAACGACGGGAGATGTCCATTTTGGTCAACTTTTGTATCCTTAAACGAACGATTTTGTCAAAAAATGTGCTCCCCATAAGCTTAAAACCTCATTTAAAATGTCAAAGTCAATAAATAAGTGATAATGACGAATAATTCAAACCATTCTCTTCTCTGTTCCTTCATCTTCTTCATTATAATCAAATTGATCATTATTGTTTTGTATTGGCAAAACATTAACTCTACGTTCATGAGCTAAGATGGGGGAAATAATTTGAGAGTGATATTCAATTTTTTGTTATAAATTGGGCACAGTCACGAGCAAATATCTCCCAACATGTTTTATTATTATCATCATCATAAACCTCTAAGGATACTTTTGCACAATAAAGCGTATTGGTAGATCATCAAATCTCACACACTTGTCCATCTTCATAATTACTACTGTGAGACCGTGGGTTGGAACTGAAGAACTTTTAACAGTTAATTGAACTTTTAATAACTGATCGAACAGATGTAAACGAATACAGATTTTTATGAACAGCGATTCGATTATACGATATGAACACGTTGGAGAACAGAACAGAAGTAACAGTAAGTGGTGAAAGTGAGAGGTTTCCTTGACGGCGCACGGTTACCCCCTTAGTTCACAGAACGAGCGAGCGCTGATGTCGTGACCTACCCTGGTCGACCCAAACGGCGGGTAATTTGAACTGGCTGCTCCTTGGCATCTTTTGATCTTATAGGGAGGCCTGGGGCAGAACAACAACCATTCCCAAAGGGTGAATTGTAACCGATTTCCTCACGAATTCTCCCCCCTCAAATGAAAGAAACCTAATAAATCTTTCTCCCAAATTTACCCCCTTGAATTAAAAAAACCTATTATTTGGGGAGAAAATTCCTCTGGCAGCAATGGGGAGAAGAAAACTTGGAGTCCACACAACCAGTGATAAGGGAGTGTATGGTAGTGTGTAGTTGGTGGGGGTTAGAGGGTTAGAGGGTGGGGCGTACCTGAAGGGAAGGAGCTCAGGGTGGACATTTGGAGGGGATGGGCTAGGGCAGCACAGAGGATTGACGGGGTGGGTAACAAATGTTGGAATTTGACGTGAAGCTGTGGTCATCAGACCTGTTATACCTGAGGTTTGTATTCCTTTATGATTGAACACAAAATCAATTCACACTCGATTTCGCCATAAGCTGGGATTTCACTCGCTGTAAACATTTTTACCAACACGTTTGGCGTCAAAATCTCCGTCGGATTTGGGTTTATATTGAAATCGGATGACAAATGCGACGACCGAGCAAAGAAAACGTGTCTACCTGAGTTGAGGGGGGATTTCAGAGGGTGAGCAGGCTTTTCGTTAACTCTCTCGTTGAGGATTACCGGGGCAGATTGGTTTCTAAGCTAGTACTCACCAACCTTCTTCAGCCAATCTTTGCTCAAGGGCGATCGGTTTTTGGACCAACTAGTGGGAGTTTTTCTCTTGAAAACAAAAACCCCGTGTCGTGTAATGTGCGCTTGATTCCTCGTCGTTTGCTCGATTTTGTTCGTTTTCAAGTGAAACAACAAGAAACCTAATTCTGAGCTGATTTTGGGGGTTCAGTTTTTCCTACCTATTTGTCCCCAATAAATCAATATAACGGGAGATGACAATGCACACTATTTTTTCCCCCAGCAGCGTGTGCTTGAATTTCTTTTTAGTTGCTAGTTTGTGCATTAGCTATCCCTCTCAGATTTGGCCTAAAATTGTTTTCTGTTTCTGAGTTCTAAATTAGCAAATGTCCGTCCGCCATTGGCCGTTCTTGGTGTTAGGTAATTTTCTAAAAATCAGAAATTTGAGTCAGGGTCCGTTCCCAGCTCTAGTTGGTCCTCGAAACTTTTCAGCCCGAACGGACCAAATTTGGGCGGAGTAGGGGTCAAAATGTGTATTTCGAAAAATGGATTTCCGAGATTTTTCGTACCTAGTCGTGTGGGGTATCATTTTCACTAAATTTTGGACGCTGAATCCAATGAAATGGGTTCCGGGACGATTGGCGCCCTCTGGATGAGGTTATGGGTCAAAATGGGTGCCTATCTACCCATTTTGAATATATGTTTTCGAGATTTCTGGTACCTAAGCGTGTGGGGTATCATTTTCCACTAAATTTTGCACCCTGAATCGATTAAAATTGAATAAAGGAATAACCAACCCATTTAAAAGAATTTTAAATTTTCTCTTCACATTGGGAGAATATTCAGAGGTCAAACAATTAAAACACCGTGAAAACAGCGAGTACCTTCTACCTATCAAATATTTCATCATTCATTAGCTACCGATCAATATTCTAAGTCATTCGAATGCGTGTAAATACGAGTAAAATACCGTCTGAGCGCTCGAATTATCGGTCCTTTCTCACTCAATTCTTCGTACAAATTCCCTCAATTTTCTGCGTTAATATACTTGATTCGTGGCCTTACTTTTGAAAAAATTTAGAAGAGGGTGCTACGTACAGTAGTAATTTCTCCAGGTTTAACATTTCCTTTCGCAGTGAGTCATCACATTCAAGTCTCATTCGCGACGTGGTTTTGTTCACGAAACGGCTATCAAACACCTTTAAAACAAATTTTTTTTAAATGTATGAAATTCTCTAATTAGTCTCCGAAACTTTTCAGGTCGTTTTTAATAAGCAAACCCCTGTGAATGAATGTGCAGCGTTTTTCAAATCAAACCACAATATAACATAACTACCACGAAAACCGGGGTTTTACCTTATGTACGTTGTTCAAAAGGTCCTGAAACGAGGATCCTTCAACCAAAATTATGATTGATTTCAATCAATATCCTTTATGGCTTTGGTTTTCCTTGGAAAATCGTATTTTCAAGGCGAAGAAGCGATAAATGATTCAAGGTTGTAGGCTGATTGTCCAACCCAAAAAACGATAATTTCGTTGAACTGTTGAATTGAACCAAGCAAAAATTTGTAGAATTATGGAATTTTATATTTATTTTTATATTTATTTTATATTTATATTTATATGGTATTTTTTATCGGGTGAACGTGTGTGGTGGTTGCAATAGGTAAGCTTTAAACTCTCCAATGTATATTTTGCAACTCTTACACTATTTCACTCTTCTCTTTTCGTGTATTAATTTCAAAACTCCTAACACCCTACTCTCCTACCTATTTGTACCTGAACCTCCTCCCGTTCACCTGAAACATCCAATCTAATTCTTCTCCAAGAGAACATCAATCATTATACCCTCTCCCTACTTCATTCCCTTTCCCTCAACCCTTGCCCACGTAAATCCCTCAAAACAACCATTTCAACATCATTAGTTCGCTTGACAATGCTCTCTTCAACTCAAATGCGCTCCTAAAAGACAAATCCGTCCCCTAATATATTCACAATACCTAAATGAACCTTCTCTATGCGTTTAATGTTAGAATATTCGATGTACTGAGTTCAAAATGGATCCTGCAGTTGGGGAGATTTAATGACCAAAAGTCAAATGTAAGCTATAAGCCTTTGCGCTTTGAGTTGAATGCTCTGAGGGTAGTTTTACTTGGACAGGGGAGCATTAGTGCAGGTTTGTAAGCTTTCTCTGACGACATTTATATTAACAGAAACTACATTTCAAACGGTTAGAACAAAATAATTTACCTCAAAAGCTCATATTATTATTTTCGTCCTAGTCTTGGCCGTATAAATTCTTCACTCACACTGAAATTCTACCAAAAGCCGGCATTTGATTTATTTTCAATATGTCTCTAATGTTTATGGTTTTCTCAGGATACCCGTTCCCTATTAAAAATGTAGCTAATACAAATTTTGGATTCAACCCTTTTTTCAATTATTCTGGGAACTGAACCATTTATGGACTCTATTGTGGCCTCCCTGAGGCTGAAATGGAATGGAACTTGGCGGGAATCAACCCATCAGGGCCATACTACAATTCTGAGAGAGATAAACACACCACTACTAGATATGGTGGCTGATGTCATGCCCAGAATTCCCTCCAAACCCCACCAATATAAGTCATAAATGAGTTCTGCGGGGCGAAGGGTCGTACAGTGATGTCCCAGTGACCTCATCTGGTACACTGATGGGTCCAGAATGGTAACAGGGACAGGTGCTGGGGTGTATGGAGCCAAACCTAGGTGGCAATACTCTACACCACTAGGGAAATACACCTCCGTTTTCCAGGCCGAAATTCTGGCAATCAATGCATGTGCCTTGGAGAGTCTGAGGAGAGGACATACTAATGCACACCTCCGCATTCAAAACCCCCTTTGTGGGCCCAGAGCCGGCTGTAGGTTTGCCCAAATGCTCCTTCAAAGCTGCCATCAACTGGACGTGCCCAGCACTCACATCCCACAGATGCACCTCTTTGGGACACAAACCCCAATGAGAACCGTACCTTGCAATAAGTTAGTCCACAACCTAACAACCCTCATCAGGGGACTAGGGCTGTTTGTGGACTAAAGAATGAGACACCTAGAGAAGCACAACAAGCTACCAGGCTTCCGCGCTTGGCTTCCAGGCCTCCAGGCTTCCAGGCCCCCCATAACCCCTCCTCTAGGTGTCTTCCTACATTTTCCATTTACTCAATTGTGCTGTAAAGTAGTATTTGTCTAATAATCGTCTGATTTGGGCTTTTTTGCCTCTGAAGAGTCAGAATAGCCAACACAAAATGTGAACCCTTTCATCCTGTGACTGACACCAGTGCAGATGACATCAATTTGGTTACTGGTAAAGACGTCCTCACTTCCACCATGCAGCAATGAAGTCCTAGGCTTAATGTGCGGTCACAACAAGCCTGCAAAACCTTACGGAAGCCCTTAGGTAGTTTCACGATCCTGGTCACTACGCCATCTGGTCTTGATAGGTGGTTCTGAAGATAATGTGGCACTAAATCGCTGGAGACATGGATATAATAACATTCACATCACGCAAAAATTCTTCCCATGCCTCATCACCACCACAAACAGCCAATTCTGTTCAATGACGCTCCATTGCACCACAATGCTCTGCCATTAATACATAGGTGTGACCAAGCGCGGAAGCCTGGGGGCTAACTCCCAGGAGGTGTTATTGCCACCTGGTTTGGCTCCATACACCCCAGCACCTGTCCATTCTGGACCCATCAGTGTACCAGATCAGGTCATTGGGACAGCACTGTATGACCCTTCGCCCCGCAGAAGTCATTGGTGACTTATATTGGTGGAGTTTGGGGAGAATTCTGGGCATGACATCAGCCACCATATCTAGTAGTGGTGTGTTTATCTCTCTCAGAATTGTAGTATGGCCCTGATGGGTTGATTCATGTTCCATTCCATTTCAGCCTCAGGGAGGCCATTGCAGCCTCTCCCTTGATGAAGATATCTATAGAGGGCATGCCCAGCAGTACCTATGCGGCTGTGAGAGTACCATGATAGCTCCTATGATGGTTAGGCAGGCTAGTCTCTGCACACTGGTGAGGGAGCGATAGGCCACCACACAGCACAGCAGTACGATATTATGGGCCTTACTATCGCGGTGTAGATCCATTTCACCATCCACGGCTGTAGGCCCCAGAATTTTGTGCAGGCGCGTTTGGCCCGCATGAGAGAGCTCCTTCGCCTCTGTAGGCAATATGCCCTAGTAAGGGTTGCATCCAGGTATACCCCCAGATACTTTACCTCGCGTTGAAATGGCACTCTAGAATTGTAGAATAAAGGTTCTGAGAGTCCTCGCAGATTCCTCTTTCTAGTGAAGTTCACAAGTGTGGTTTTAGACGAGTTAACCTTAGGCGCTCCTTGCCACACCATGTTTCAACCTCTTCCAGAGCTGATTGTGCCAAATCTGACACAGTGCTGTCAAATGATCCCCTAATGAGGATAGGATGATATGAGGATAATTTATTAGGGGTTGGTTCTTTTTCCTTCAATAAATTAATATTAAAGGGGGCTCCAACTCTGGGTAGGTGGCCATGTTGTGGGGAATCTCGCTTCAGTCGTCTTATAAAATGTTTAGTATTTATCATCGTATTGAGCGTAATAAAATTTCATACTATTTTTGTTCTTTCAGGGTTGTGCGAACTTGATGCACGTCAACCAGCCGCCTCTTCCGGAGGAGCTCTTCTACCCCGAAACCTGTGTCTGGAACGCCGATGCCTCACGAACCCCATACTTTCAAAATAGTCAATACCTCGTACCACTCCGAGTCGCCAGAACCAAATCGCTTTCCAATGACCGCAACGTACGAAAATATTTTTCAATGAAAAGTGCCGATTAAGTGAAATTACGTTCCACGAAAAGTAAAATAATAACAAAAATCTATTTTGTCAATTTGTTATTAGAGCAGTCCAGTGGTAAATTCGTCAATTGACCCTCCCTCCCGCTTAGGAATGACGCGCGTGCCAATATGTACAAAACCCCACGAAACAGTCGAGTTACCTTAGCAAAATATAATAAGCGAAACGTCAATTACTGTTGAAGCCTACGGAGTCGAGTGGTGGTGGCTCAACACCCTTCATAACCTTGTCATCGATTTCTAACCTAATAACCTACACAGTGGGTTTATTTAAGGGCGGAGTCGATCGAAAATTGTCAACCTATCGCTACTGTACACCGTGTTAACTGATTTAGAATTGTATTTAATTTCTTAGTCCATTTTAGGTAGGTGAAAAGAAATGAAAATGGTTTTCTTTCGATGAAAATGATAAGCTCAAAGTTATGTTCTTTCGAATCGTACTATTTTTTCTTTTGTAGTGTAAATAAATATTCTTTGTAAATAAGTTGAATTAAGTTGAAAAAAATCGCGTTTTATTTCAATTTTAAATTTTTTTATTTCGTGAATTCTATAAGCAAGGTGTCATACCATCTCTTGCGGTGGATTCTTGTTTTAAATTGAAGGTACAAAATACGAAAAAGATTTATTATTTAATATAATTTTGTTTCATTTATTTTTAGTGTGTTGTAACACTGGTAGAAAATTGGTAGTGCGAAGTGTGCGTCTTGAGGGCGCTGCAGGAGCTATTCTACAGTCAGTACTTATCATTGTCAACGCTTACTTAGACACGCTTCATTTTGTTCACGGGTACTCGTTGTATCGTTGTGATAACCGACGATCGTTGATTTTTGGCAATTTCAACGGTCTAGGTTGATTATATTTGTTTTCATTTCAGACGAGGTTTATTTTGTGATACGAACCTCGACGTTGAGAAAGACATCGGTTTCTTATTGTACTTTTGAGAATGATTTCTACAAATGGCAATTATATGTGAGTTGACTAAGCACAACAGATGAAACAAAATAATTTTCTAATTTCGTCCTAGTCTTGGCCGTGTACATTCTTCACACACACTAAAATTCACCCAATAACCGGCATCTGATTTATTTGCAATATGTGTGTTCATGGTTTTCTCATGATACATGTTCCACATTGATAATGTAACTTCTATAAATGTTGAAATTTTGAATTAAAAACTTTCTTTCAATTATTCTGGGAACTGAACCATTTATGGATTCAATTGTGCTGTAAAGTAATATTTGTCTAATAATCGTCTGATTTTGGCTTTTGGGCTCTGAAGAAGCCTTGCGCCTCTGAAGATAACCTTGCGGAAGCCCTTAGGTAGCCTCACAATCCTGGTCTGACGCCATCATGTCTTCCAAAGATGGTTCTGAAGATAATGTGGTGGCATTAAAGAACTCGAGACATGGATATAATAACATTCTCATCACGCAAAAGTTCTTCCCATGCATCACCACCACAATCAGCCTCATAAACTGCCAATTGACATCAATGACACTGGAGCTCACAGCGCCATTTAGGCCAGCCATTATGCTCCGTTGCACCACAATGCTCCGTCGTTAATGCATAAGTACGACTAAATCCCTCCAACAGGCCTTGTGGTCTGCAATCAGCCGCAAAGTCCTGGGGACTATTCCTAGAAACTCTTCACTCCCCACTTTGCAACTCATGATTTCATACTCTTCACTTTGCAAGTTGTGAACAGTACAAGAACTTCCAGTTTCTTGGAACTTTTCACCACAACTCTCTTACTCTACTCAAAACGCAGAGTGAGTCGAAGAGTAACCTATTTTGTTGTAACCTTACGTGCACAAATACACCATTATATTTAAATAAAAACACTATCACAGCTTGATGAAGATCAATGGGACATTGTCTCATTGAAATATCTCTATCAATGTTTTGTTGTATCCCTCCAACAGGCCTTGTGGACTGCAATCAGCCTCAAAGTCCTGGGGACTATTCCTAGAAACTCTTCACTCCTCACTTTGCAAGTTGTGAACAGTACAAGAACTTCCAGTTCCTCGGAACTTTTCACCACAACTCTCTTACTCTACTCAAAACGCAGAGTGAGTTGAAGAGTAACCTATTTTGTTGTAACCTTACATGCACAAAAAATACACCATTATATCTAAATAAAAACACTATCACTTATGATGAAGATCAATGGGACGTTGTCTCTTTGAAATATCTCTATCAATGTTTTGTTGCATTTGTGCAAAAACAAAATTCTCCAAAATTACCAATCAAAATATTCAATTTCCCTCTTTTGATAAATCCATCCAAAATCATATTTTAAATAGAAATTATCTCTCAAATTAGGGCAAAGTCATTGGATACTCTGCAAAAAAATGGAAAAAAAATCTTCATTTGAAATGTACGGTATTGACTCTTCATATGACTGAAGAGTTTCTTGGAACAGAACCCATGTCACTAAGCTGATCTGACCTCTTACTGCCTTCCAAAAGTTGGTTCTGAGGATGCCTTGGCGCAGAAGCGCTGCAGACATGGATCTATAACCATCCTCATCCTCATGCAAAAGTGCTCCCCATGGCTCATCACCCACAGCGCCATTTGGGCCAGCCTTTATGCTCCATTGCACTACAATGCTCTGCCAGTACTGCATATGCGCATCTAAATCCCTCCAACAGGCCTTGTGGACTGCAACCTACCTGCAGCCCAAACGTAGTCTCTGGATCCTGGTCACTAAGCTGGTCTGAGGCCATCATGCCTTCCCACCTATTGGGATTTGGTTATGAAGATAATGTGACGCTTAAGCTCTGGAGGCTTGAGTTTATAACATTCCTCATTACGCAAAAGTGCTTTCCATGCCTCATCAGTGCTATCATCAGTGTCATCAGCTGCCAATTCAGCTCAAAACTGCTGTACCAGTGATTCATTAGCACATCTACATCCCTCATGGCCCAACAGGCCTTGCAGACTTCAATCTACCTGAAACCCTTATGTAGCCTGAGGATACTGGTCTAAGCTGGTCTGATGCCATCATGCCATCCTGATAGGTGGTTGTGAAGATAAAGTGGCACTTAAGCGCTGGAGAAATGAATCTAACAATCCTCATCCTGCAAAAGTGCTCCTCTTGCCTGATCACTGCTACTATCAGCTTCATCAGCTGCCAATTCAGTTTGATGGCTCAGAGGGGTAATTGGGTTAGCCATCATGCCCCATTGCACCGCAATGCTCTACAGTTAACACTTTATGCTCATCGACTTGCTTCCCAGCACCTGCCAGAGCCGCCAACAGGTCTAGCAGATGCCACTATTGCAGCCAGTTTTTCTGCATGCTCATTCTCAAAACGCAATACGACATCTTGTTTGTATTTGATGTCAGCCTAACCACATGTGACTACTCGCATACAGATACATCAGACGTCATTCCCATCGTTCATATCTTGAGTCAAACAAATCTTGCCTCCACTTCACTTCATCTACCAAATTAACTGGAAATTATAATAAATTGAAATCACAAAAACGATTCTTTTCAAAGATGATTTCATTTTACTTCACGATCATAAACAATTTGTTGATCACTATCATATTGTAAACACTTAAAAATGCAAAAAACAATCGATACCTTTACATTTAATAAATTGTGTCGTTATTTTTCTTCAGTTTTTGGTGTGCCCTAGGAAAAATTGATGTCTAATTGCCTAGAACGTTGTGGCTAAAAATACAAAGTCAAAAATTTTAAAAAAATTAGAAAAAATGCGCAAAATGAATTAAAAATACACCAGGAGACCCATAGGTTACCCGTATAGGAACTGTCGTTTTAGCTGGATGTTTTAAATTGAATAGACCCAGACGGATTTATGTTTAGCGTAGGTGAAAAATTCAAAACGAAATAGTTAGGCCGTGAGTTTTATGGAAACGTGCGTTGCCTTTAAACCTTAAAATGAATGTTGAATTTTGAAATTATATTTATTATTTGTAATATAATACGTATATTTGAAAGCACAATGTGATCTTCTTTTTCTTTTCATTTTCGATGTTATTGACGAAAAAAACAAAATAACTACCTATGTATTGCTGTGACATGGTTTTAGGTGGCCTAGATTACGGAAATTCTAGATTCGTGCTGAGCTATCGGAGTGCTTAGGAGCTACGTACTGCTGGTTAGCTAGTAGTTATCATTGTTGTAAGTGCCAAACTAAAAAAAAATAGTCATGTTCAATTTAGACGCATTTGGTTTTCATTTCTGCGGTGTTAATTAGAGGTTTTATCGTCATTTGGGTTTTTATTTGATTTTTTGAATTTTGGTTCAATTGGTTATGCGTCGTCTGAGTACAATTTGAAAGTTGGACTGGTAAAATGGTGGATTTGAGGGCCTCAAATATGATTTGAGAATGAATTGCTTGGGGTTTAATTATGCGAATTTGAGGAACAACAAGCTGATGCAGATCATAAGTGTAATGAAGTTCATCTGACATTGTGTTGATCTGCGTTGTTCAAAACACTTTTGTGCTTAACGTTGGAAAGAGAGGTAATTAAGTCACTTCATTGGCCTATTATTAAAGTTTTGAGCAGTGCACTATTGACATTGTGACTCAGTTTTCTGTTCTAGCCTTCACATTCTGGCCACTTCCTTGTTATCTGTGCAATGTCAAATGCAACTAGATTCCTTGCAAATGAAGCAGTGTTTCTGGAAGCCTTTCCTCAGAAGAACTTATGAATCATCTGATGTGTTTTTTGAGTCATCATTGATTTTCCACTTACAGAAAACATGAGGCAGCTCAGAATATGAAGTTTTCATCAGAAAAACAATTTGATTCAGTGTACACACAACTGTGATTTCCACTTCTAGAACATTCTTTCTCAATATGATTGTTTTGTTGACAGTTTTAACAAGTCTGCATCAAAATTGAACAATCTAAAGAAGGTGTATATTATGGTGATTAGCTTCATTAGTCTTGGAGATACCTCTGCTCAACTCATAAGTCCATGTTTCTGATGTCATAATTCGCTTTTTGGCCAAGCAGGGATGGTACAATGAATGCAAAAAATGCAGTTTTGATGCACAGTGAGTCTGACTCAGGAGAATTAGGGCCTATGTGTGACTCAGTTACCTCACTGAACAACTGACTGGTTAAATTGCTTAAATACCTTCAATTTCTATTAATGTTCTTCAGTGAATAACTTGAAAAATTAAGGGTGTGGACTCTCAGATGTGGATAGGGCTCCCATTATTGTCATATTGAATCAACTCTGGTCATTTTCATCATCGAGCGTGGTTTCAGATTGTCAAACAAAATATTAAGACATTTCGTGATGTGTGGCTGGAGGCTTGAGGCTTACTTCAAAGCTAACAACTGCTCTGACATTCTCAGAAGCGTCAACATTTGAGGTAATTTCTACAGGATGTGTCTTGAAAGTAGCAGGACTCTCATATAAGTAGGTACATTGCTTCAAGAATCTTCAAAGTTCAAAGTAGCCCTCATGGGCATTGACAGAATGCTGCCAGCAAATTTGCAGGCAGCATACGCTTCCTGATGTCCTTTAGAATTTTGCTTCATGGTCTTTTGGTGAACTTACACCTGTGGTGACACCCCTTTCAGAGTGGTCTTGAGCTGGTGAATGATAAATTGGGGGGGGAGGGGGGGTATCTGGGCTGTAGGACAGGTGAGGCAGGATTTCCATGCATTTTTGCCTGGTAGTGAACGACAATGAACACAGTGTGGGGATTGTCCTGATGCAGGATCCACCAAGCAGCAATGGCAGGTTGGATGCAGACAATGCATACATTTGAGGCATTGAGGCTTTTTTAGGCATTCCCAGTTCTTTGGATAACATTGCCACGTTCATTTGACAGTTACTGTTCAATAAATTTGTCACTTATGCCACATTGTTGACCATTTTTGAGGTCAAAAGGCGCTTAGAGCACTTGGTATCATGGACATCTTCTCTTCCCTCTTGAAAAAGCTTGTGCCAACAAATGCGGTCAAGAGTTGGCGCATGCGCACGGCTTTATTTGATCCCCCCTCCCTGCTATGTGCTACTGAGAGGGATTCTGTCCAACCCTTCAGGCGTGTGCAGAAAATCTGTCTTAGTACTTTCAGGATGCACTCTGTATGAGTCCATAATTCATTATTTCAACATTTTCTGCCACAACAATCAAAATTGTCGAGCAATTGGTTAAAAGAGCTTTGTATCATGATTAGCTGCGCTAAAGCTTAACTTATCTTCTGTTCCAAAATCACCTTTTGATGATGAAATTTGTCCAAATCATAACCCAAAGATGGAAGTTGCACCTACAACGTGAATTTAAAACTGAAAATAACGAAAGTTTAATTGTCAAATTAACGATTTTACGACGTCAATAGTCAATGCTGTTTGCCATGTAGAAAAGTACCATATAGTAAGTAGTATTTGAAGTTAATTTGTCCAAAGAGGACCCAAGTGAAATCCAAGTCACCAAATGGTTAAATTAAACAACATTTCAACTGTAAAACGATCAGATCGAACCCATAAATAACAGCTCACTCATCACATCGCGACTTTGTAAAAATGTTTGTATTTAAGCAAAATTATGCGTCAATCTACCTCAATTTTATTGAAGATGGAAGAAGTTTAGTATAGCATTTTGTGATAACGGCGTGATCGTAGGTTGAGGCTGTTGTGAGCTGTAATGAGGTGTAAAATCATTTGAAATTTATTTTAAAAAATAATACGGAATAAATAAATTGTTTCGATTGATTGATAACGACAGCACGATTCTGCTCAAACTGATAAACAAAAATCATTCTAAGCAACTCGAATGAAATTTATATTTTACGCTTCTACAGCTTGTTTTTTTAATTACAAGAACCAAACTCGATTAATACAAACTTGTGTATTTTGGAAATTTTGAACAATGTGTACACTGTCTGTGCCTTAGGTCCGGTACTGTAGTATTGTCACCGCATTCGCCGAGAGCTGCACTACAAATTAAGTGCCGGAATTTTCAAAATTGTGTGTGTTCATTTTGAATTTATAAGTAATTTTGAAAATGCGCACGTTCGTGAAACCAAAAAAAAAAAAAGGTATTTCTCTGTGTTGATTCCTCTCGTTGATGTCACATTCACTTTATCCAGTAACGTCGCCCACTCTTTCGGCAAAAATTTCAAATGTGTCCAGAAAACTTGTTCAAGTCTTCTAATTTTGTCCAGACAAAGTCAAATTAAATTTTAAATTGCACTTTTTATTCCGCATTAGCGTTTCATTCACACTCATTTGTCTCGTTATTTATATTTATTTGATATTATAATTTCGAATCCCAATTTTAATGTGATGTTATCGTGCCATAGTCGGAAAATGGCTGTTTAGTTTACCTACCAGTTTATTGAAAAGTCAATATTGTTGAATTTGTTCTCATTCTAGGTGGTTTTGGGTTTATTAATTTTTAGCGTTTTCGCTCGCCCTGGTTGTGTCTAAAATCATCTGTAGAATTGATGAACGTGATGCTCAAATTCCATCACCTCGTAGCAGCTGATTTGCTCTAATCGTTTATCCTGTCGATAAAATAAATGTTCGATTTTCATTGTTCTTTGAAGAGACGTACGTACCTTTCCCAAGTAAACTTGAGTTGAGTTGTAAATTACATGTTGTTCTTTTCTCTCGTAAATAAATTATTGTAAATGTGTTGTTAGTACATGAACTTCTCAGAGATGGGCGTAGTTAATTTTTTGCTGACTTGTGTATAGTTGATACTGTGTATATAGTTAATAAGTCTTTTATTGAAGCTTTGGAGGTAGACGTAAATGGTATGTATTATAAATGGAAACCACATGAATAAATTGTGTACATTGACGTAAGTATTCGACTTTTCATTCTTTCCTTTCCTGAGATTGAGGCTGGCGGACAGTAATAATTCCGCTTGAAGTATTTGATGAATTGAATCAATTTCCGATCGAATTAAGCGACGAAAATGATGGGATATTGAGTGACGGGTGTCACATTGAGAACGGAATTTCCCACGAGGAATGAAGAAAGTCAACCGTAAACAGGTCAATAAAATTATAATTAAATTGTTGAGTTTGACAATTTTTCATTTTTGAAACCTGAGGCCTAGAAAGTCTTCACTCCTCACTCTACATTCTAAAAACCCAAACTCCCCACTCTACAAAAAATTTCCTTTGCCAAATAGTTGAGTACACTTCAAATATGATGTAGATTATAATTTATATTTAAAATATTACTTCCGAAGCTGTGATAATGACAGGGGAATATCACTAATGAGTGTTCCAGGAAAAAGATACTCCAGAATTCTTAAAGAGCGTTTGACTAGGCAAGTTGAACAGTTATTGGAAGAGGAGCAATGCGGCTTTAGAGCGAATCGCAGGACCCATGACCTAATCTTCACAATTCGACAAGTAGCAGAGAAAGCACTGGAATATGGAACTGAAGTACCTGTCCAACATTCAATACAGGTAATGTCAAACTCAATTAAGTACATAGAGAAATTCAAGTATCTTGGAACAGTACTTAGTGAAGATGGTAAACCCGAGAAGGATATTAATGCTAGGATTGCAGCCATAGGAAGGCTTTATTTTGAAATAAACAGAGCTTTTCTAAGAAAGAAGGAAACCATGACTCTGACTTATGGGTAAGAATCTTGCGCATTTACGTAAAGTAAGAATAGTAAAGTCCCAGCAGCACAGAAGCTATATGTGAGAGGAGCCGCCAGCTAAGAAGAGGCTGCATCAGGAATCAGGCAATCCGGAGCAATCTCCTGGCAGAACCGCTAACAGAGAGAGTTAACGACAAAAGATGAGGTGGTTTGGTCACGTGGTCAGAATGAAAGAACAAAGGGTCCCTAAGCAAGTGATGGAAGCAATACCGGGAGGAAGACGCCCAAAAGGAAGACCACGCTTGAAATGGAGACACGCTGAACCAAAACTTCCAGAAGAAAGGAGTATACCCCACCTTCAATACTGCCTACTTTGAGGAAGGTTATAATGAGATAGGTTAGTCATCAACTCGCTCAGTGTTTCGGGTAGAATGAGAGAGTTGGAATGAAAGGTTTCTAGGAATAGGAAGTTCTCATACTCCTCAAAATGTACAAAGTGATGAGTATGACGTGAAGAGTTGCAAAGTGGGAAGTGATGAGTTTTTAGGAATACGCCCCTGGTGACAATTAGCAGGGTACATCCAAATTCTAGCCTGTTGTACCTTAAGCTAGTCGATATCAGTCTTTTCTAAAAAATTTTACGCGCCATCATGTGGGATCCCTGCTTTATGGATTCCCCGTACAACAACCACCCCGCTCTCTTCTGGCGTTTTCAGACGAACTACCAACTCAAATTTTATGGAGGTACCGTCGCTAGAAACATCCAAGGGTGTCCTTTGCGCCGTTCTTCATTCATTGATTCCACTCAAACAGTCCTGTCATTGAGAGTTGATTCGGAAATTTGCTGGCTCGTTTCTGGCCGTTCTTGGCCATTTGAGCTACATACATGTTTTAACGCAGGGTACAATCATTAATATATTACATTTTGGTCCAAAATTGATTGAAAAAAAGTTATGAATGCACGAAGGACACTTACAAGGATGTAAGAAGGTGAGTGCACATTTTCGCCTAATGTGTAATCTTACTTTCTAGGAAGAGAGCAATATTAGAAATTGCAATAGGAACCACATTCCCAATAGGTCAAAAACGTTGGTAATCGCAGAGCTACTTGGCAAAAATATATATCTCAACTGGATATGATTTCAAAAATACTAGCTAGGAAAAGTCAAGACTTCCAGGTACTCGGCACGTCGAAGAAGACAAATAATTAGCAAAATGACAAATTGCACATAAATCTGTGGCTCATGTTGTTCTTTTATCCTCTCAAGATGTAGCCAAATGTCACTTTTTCCAGGCCCTTTAGAAATAACGTGTAAATAATTGAGATTGAGAATTTCTGCACATCAGAGTTCTTTAAGATAAGACCATTTAAGAGCATCGTCGCTCCTATTTAAATCTCTGAAAACTATCCAATAGCTTCTCCCTTCCATCCACTTTTTTATCCTTGCTCTAAAGGAGAGGATGCTTATTCTTCTTACAAAATACCTGGAGAAGTCTTACGCAGTTAGAAGTTTGTCATTGAAGTTCATTGATCAAATCAGCTCTGCACCAATCCAAGTTACTCTCAAATATCTGAAACATCCAATTCTGCACTTCAATTTCCAACTAATATGAAAAAAAACTCCGATTTGTATGGAAAAACGTGGTTGTAAGAATCGTAGGAAATAACATTTAATTGCGCACAAATCCTGGAAATTGGGAGGATGACGGAAAAAATACATGACATGATCTCGGAAACAATAACAATAACACATTAGCGAGTGAAACGTAACTTTCATTTAGCGAGGATGAACGTAATGAACGGAAGAGAATGAACAAATTCATCTACGTAAGTCCCTCCCTGCTGCTGCAGCTGTTTCATGTCAAATTGGAGTTTAGAATGAATGAATGAATTGAAACACCTTCGAAAGAATGGCATTTGGAAGGGACGGATGGAATGTCTTCATCATGTTGTGATGCACGGAGTAGGTATTTTCAAAATCTACGCGGGCTAGCGTTAAAGCGTTTAAAACTAATGCATAACAAATTGGAGTCTTTCCATTTCAATTCGGAATCATTAAGCACCTCCAAAAGAATGACATTTAGAAGGGACGGATGGAATGTCTTCGTCATGTTCAGATGCACGGAGTAGGTATCGCCAGAATCATCGCGGGCTAGGGTTGCACAGTTTAAAACTAATGTGAAACCAATCGGAGGTTTTCCATTCCAATTTGGAATCAACCGGCCACTCCAAAACGACTGCATTTGGAAGGGACGGATGGAATGTCTTCGTTGTGTTGTGTTTCACAGAAAAGGTATTTTCGGAATCTACGCGAGCAAGCGTTGTAGCGTTTGCAAGTAATGTGAAACGAACTGTAAGTTTTACACATCAACTTGAAGCTTTTCCGTTTCATATTGGAATCAACAGATCCCTTCGAAAGAATGGCATTTGGAAGGGACGGATGGAATGTCTTTGACATGTGATGCACGGAGTAGGTATTTTCAAAATCTAAGCGGGCTAGCGTTGCGGCGTTTAAAACTAATTTAAAACAACTTGGAGGTTTTTCATCTCAATTTGGAGGTCTTACACATCAAATTGGAGGCTTTCAATTTCAATTTGGAATCAACAGGCCCCCTCAAAAGAATGGCATTTGGATGGGACGGATGGAATGTCTTCGTCATGTGATGCACGAAGTAGATATTATCAAAATCTACGCAGGTTAGCGTTGCGGCGTTTGAAACTAATGATAAACTAATGAAACGAACCATTTCCGTAAACTTCAATTTGAAATGGCAAACCTACTATTTGATGTGTAAATGCTATAATATGGAGGGAGTAAAATTTGTATAAAAGTTGAAATTTTGATAGTTATGAGATAGTTATTTACAAGTTGGAGTCAAAATAACGAGAAAAGATCTTAAAAAATAATGAAATTACTCGACAATGAAAAGCGAAATGAATTAATGAAATTAAACTCAAATAATATCCCAAAGTCACTCAGACCTGGATTTCAGCCATATCAGAAAACCTGAAGTCCAATTTATGTTCATTGTTTTGTCTTTTCGTCAATACTTATTTCAATTTGGGTTTCTGCGATGGTGATTTTCTCATTTAAATGTAGAACGTGGACCAGTGATCACCCTCGGACGAATATGACGTGTATAAGTAATTTTACAAGCTCCTCAAGTCAAAATCATCTGAAAATTATTCAAGCAAATGAGGTGGTTATTCAAGTGGATGCTAACATGCAATTATTCCGCTTTTTTGAATGCAGGGCCCAGCGCACCGAGCGTTTAATAAATGCAAATTGGGTTGATGAGGGAGGTGCTTTGGAGAATTTCAGGGCGAAAGCGAGATTATTAATAAGATATGTCAATAAGTGCGTGATGGTTCATTGCATCTTGAATTCAGTTCAAACTCCGTTCAACTAACTTGATGAGCTGCTTATCGCGTTACGGGGCGACCGCTCAGATGGTAACGACATTAGAATGACAAGCCCTCTTCTTTGGAAACGTCCAAGAAATAATCAACCGTTCAAGTCCACTTTGTTCGATATGAAAGTCTGACGGAAAGTTTAGTCGAACAACAACCTTTAATTTAGCTATTCCAATCTCGTTGGTGATGAATGACAAGTTCAGCATGGAAAGAGTGTTTAGTTTTCTAACGTTTTCTGAAGATCCAACATGATATTGAGTATTTCTAATTGGGATGAAATCGGTGAACAAACATCGATTATACAATTGAAAAACAATAAATTGTAACAATTAATCTGTTTAGCCCTAGAATGGAAATGTTCTTCAGTAGGCAATGAACGGAAGGGATGAGTAAATTTTACTCACCACCCTAAATGGAGCTGTTTTGGAAACGTTTTCGTACTCCCTTACTAACTCTGATGCTGATAAGTCGTTCGTTGGGAATTCAAACACTCATAAATCATAGCACAATAATAACCTTTATTGAAAAAAAAAATCCCAGCGCCTAAAGTTGCAATATTTGGTGAAAATAAACTTCACAAGTCTCAAATTTTTTCTAACGCTCAAGCATATTTAGTTATATAAATATTTATATATTGTCAAAGTACACAATTACGATAAGTAGGTATGTGCAACAATTGTGCATAGGCTAGAAATTATAGCATTCATGAGAAGACTCATGAAAAATCTGCAAATTCTTACACACGGGTTGGTTATTCCTCGAATGGGGGAAACAGTGGGTGTGGCGGGTCCCAGACCCATTCCAATCGATTCAGGGTCCAAAATTTAGTGGAATATGATACCCCACACACCTAGGTAGCAGAAATCCCGAAAACACATATTAAAAATAGGTAATAAATACCCACTTTGACCCATTACTTCCTCCAGTGGGTGCCAATCGTTCTAGGACCCGTTTCATTGGATTCAGCGTCCAAAATTTAGTGAAAAATGACGCCCTACTCGCCTAGATCGCCCAAAATCTCGAAAATCCATTTTTCAAAAAACACTTCGACCCCTACCCCTCCCCTGCCACCAAATTTGGTCCGATCGGGCTGAAAAGTTTCGAGGACCCGTCTCGGCAGGGAACAGACCCCTGACCCAAATTTCAGATTTTTAGAAAATTTTCTACTACCAAAAACGGCGTGGAACACGGACGGCGTACGGTGGACGGAGGTTATTCCTTGAATAATCAACCTATGTTTTCATGCAAAAGGTCAACCTCTCCGATTCGGCTCAAAAATTTTTTCTGGACGTTTCAAGGTGTCTAGATCAAAAAACGCTGCAAATTCTTACACAGGGGTTGGTTATTCCTCGGACCAGGCGCATGGAGACTCATTTCTTCAACATGGGGGAAATGGGGAAACAGTGGGTGCGGCGGGTCCCAGACCTATTCCAATCGATTCAGGATCCAGAATTTAGTGGAAAATGATACCCCACACGCCCAGGTACCGGAAATCTCGAAAACGCATATTCAAAATGGGTAATATATACCCAATTTGACCCATAACTTCTTCCAGAGGGTGCCAATCGTTCCGGGACCCACTTCATTGAAATTAGCGTCCAAGATTTAGCGGAAAATGATACCCCACACGCCTAGGTTCCAGAAATCTCAAAAACATATATTCAAAATGGGTAATATATACCCAATTTGACCCATAACTTCTTCCAGAGGGTGCCGATCGTTTTGGGACCCATTTCATTGGATTCAGCGTCCAAAATTTAGTGGAAAATGATACTGGAAGAAGTTATGGGTCAAATAGGGTATATATTACTCATTTTAAATATGTTTTTATGAGATTTCTGGTACCTGGGCGTGTGGGGTATCATTTTCCACTAATCATGGACACTGAATCGATTGGAATGGGTCTGGGACCCGCCGCACCCACCGTTTTCCCCATTTCCCCCATGTTTTTAAATTAGTTTCCATGCGCCTGGTCTGACGAATAATCAACCCCTGTGTAAGAATTTGCAGCGTTCTTGATCTAGACACTTTGAAACGCCCAGAAAACATTTTTGGGCCGAATCGGAGAGATTGACCTTTTGCATGAAAACATAGGCTGAATATTCAACCAACCAAAACTAACATGTTAGATTGCATTCTAATGTAATCAGTTATTTCATTGCTTAAAGCTATCAGGGAATCAGTACAATATGCAGGAGACGCACTTGAGCATTTCCGTTCAACAGAAAAAAGCAGCAGGTATTCCGCTAATTTTAAATAGAAAATCGATAAGTCCGAACCAAATAGACGCAGGATCAAATTTTGAACCAGATATTTAGAACAAATCTTGCAAAAATTTCAATAAATTGCCGTATTATGACCAAAATTATCTTTTTTTTCCACGGCTTTCTACCATTGGACAATGATTGAGTTAACATTACAGAAGATACATCAACAAATTTATAACAACAAGCACAGCTACAAGAGTAATGTTGGCAGTCAGTACTCGGTAGGATCTTGCAATAGTAAAATACATATATTACAGGAACCACAGCTTGTCGGAAAGCCTCGCGTCAGCCTCCTTGCCAACGTGCTCGCCGACGATGTAGGCCAATTTATGAGCATACTGCAAAATAATAAAGAGACGGTAGCACCGAAGAAATATTGCCAAGCTGGAATTGATAGCCCGGTAAGTACACCATCTTAATACAGTACCTGGCAAGGAGCAGGAACACGAATTTGACCGGACCAATTGTAGTACAAGTGGGTCATTTTGTACGTGTAACGCTGAACTTGGTCGTACGTCATGGAGGTGTCGTTCTTCAACACAACGTAGTGAGTCGGCCTCACAGTTCCCTGTAACAGACACGATTGAGTTAAAGGAAAAAAGCAACACGGATTGGAAGCTACAGGCGGCAGACACCACACTCCAAAGAAAACTTGGGGAAACAACTTACATCTTGGACGTTTTGAGAAACAAGAAAGAAATCGGCAAAGTCTCTCCGGGTGATGGTGTGGTCCATAACAGTCCCGCAATATGGATTTGACAACTCGTTCTGGTTCTGAGGGTAGTGAAAGAATTGATTACTAAACACCAATCAACAAGTACGTTTATACAAATGGGATGAAATTCTGAGGCACAAATTAAAAAAAAAAAATTATATCACCAGGAGGTTGGTTATTCCCCAGAACAGGAGCAAAAGGGGGACTTACTCCAATCGATTCAGGGTCCAAAGTTTAGTGGAAAATGATACATTACGAGCCTAGGTACCAGAAATCTCAAAAACTCATTTTGACCCATAACCTCTTCCGGTGGGCACCGATCGTCCCGGGACCCGTCTCATTAGATTCAGTGCCCTAAATTAAATCGAACATGATACCCTACGGCCTACACGCCTTGATCGCTAAAAATCTCGAAAATTCATAAAATCCAGAATAAAAACACAGGGGTTGGTTATTCGTCAGACCAGGCGCATGGAAACTTATTTAAAAACATGGGGGAAATGGGGATAACGGTGGGTGCGGCGGGTCCCAGACCCATTCCAATCGATTCAGTGTCCATGATTTAGTGGAAAATGATACCCCACACGCCCAGGTTCCAGAAATCTCATAAACACATATTTAAAATGGGTAATATATACCCAATTTGACCCATAACTTCTTCCAGTGGGTGCCAATCGTTCCGGGACCCACTTCATTGAAATTAGCGTCCAAGATTTAGCGGAAAATGATACCCCACACGCCTAGGTTCCAGAAATCTCAAAAACATATATTCAAAATGGGTAATATATACCCAATTTGACCCATAACTTCTTCCAGAGGGTGCCGATCGTTTTGGGACCCATTTCATTGGATTCAGCGTCCAAAATTTAGTGGAAAATGATACCCCACTCGCCTAAATCGCCCAAAATCTCGAAAATCCATTTTTCAAAAAACACATTTTGACCCCTACCCCGCCCAAATTTGGTCCGATCGGGCTGAAAAGCTTGGAGGACCGTCCTAGGCCGGGAACAGACCCCTGACCCAAATTTCAGATTTTTAGAAAATTTTCTACTACCAAAAACGGCGTGGACGGCGGACGGCGTACGGCGTACGGCGTACGGCGGACGGACATTGACCTTTTTTGATCAGGACATCATGAAACGTCCAGAAAAAAAATTTGAGCCGAATCGGAGAGGTTGACCATTTGCATGAAAACATAGGTTGATTATTCAAGGAATAACCAACCAAAAGGTCAATGTCCGTCCGCCGTCCGCCGTCCACGCTGTTTTTGGTAGTAGAAAATTGTCTAAAAATCTTAAATTTGGGTCAGGGGTCTGATACCGGCCTAGGACGGTCCTCCAAACTTTTCAGCCCGATCGGACCAAATTTGGGCGGGGTAGGGGTCAAAATGTGTTTTTTGACAAATGGATTTTCGGATCCAATGAAATGGGTCCCAGAACGATCGGCACCCACAGGAAGAAGTTATGGATCAAATTGGGTATTATATTACCCATTTTGAATATGCGTTTTCGAGATTTCTGGAACCTAGGCGTGTGGGGTATCATTTTCCACTAAATCTTGGACGCTAATTCCAATGAAGTGGGTCCCGGAACGATTGGCACCCACTGGAAGAAGTTACGGGTCAAATTGGGTATATATTACCCATTTTGAATATGCGTTTTCGAGATTTCCGGTATTTGGGCGTGTGGGGTATCATTTTCCACTAAATTTTGGATCCTGAATCGAGTGGAATGGGTCTGGGACCCGCCGCACTCACTGTTTCCCCATTTCCCCCATGTTGAAGAAATGAGTCTTCATGCGCCTGGTCCGAGGAATAACCAACCCCTGTGTAAGAATTTGCAGCGTTTTTGATCAGGACATCATGAAACGTCCAGAAAAAATTTTTGAGCCAAATCGGAGAGGTTGACCATTATCATGAAAACATAGGTTGATTATTCGAGGAATAACCAACCAAAAGTCGATTTATCTGAAAAAGATCGATTTTCGGTGAATAAATCAACTTTTTGACGCTGTGTCTTTCATCGCTTGACTCGGGACACAGAAAAATATATTTATTTTGGCTTTCCTTGTTCTATTCAATAAAACTTCATTTTGATTCTCCCAGGTTATTCCAATTTTAGACATAAGAGCAATGACTTTCCAAAATCGCAGCTTTTTTCGCTGAGGCAGTCTTGGTCGTGTTTTTTGCATGCAATAATGCAAATGATGTGAGATAAGTTGATGCTCTGAGCGTTTTGAATGTTCATTTTTATTCATTTCTTGACTTTAAAATGAGTTATGTCATAAATATCAAGAGAGTATATAGTTTGTCTGTATGATCAAAAACAAAAGATGAATTTGAATTGAACTAAAAATGGCCGAATTACCCATTGTTCTCTGTCCCGCAAAGTACTGCGGTTTTACTTACGCAAGTTATTATTTCCAATTAAAAAAAACATCCTGATGTATTTCTCTCTGCAATTAAATCATTCCGCGCAAGCAAACAATGAATAATATGAAGATTACGAATGCACAACCTCACAGATTCTCACCCAAACCGGGAAAAACGGCTTTCTGGCCTGTTCATTAATGAGAATTATTATAATTATACGGAATAATTTATTCATGAGAATCATTATAATATAATACACTTATTAAGGTATCACATGGGAGCTGCTTGTAAAAACGTGCCCAGCTGTACACTGTATCTTGAAAAGGGGGAAACGAGCGACACCGCACATGTTCCCGGCACGGGCAAGTGCATGATATTTGCCGCCGCTCTGGAGGAAGCGAGGAAAAAACGTAAGTTGAAATGATCAGGATCCTTCAGGGGAACATGCACCGGAGCAGCACGGCGGATTCTCTGCTTTAGCAGCTCCAAATAGAGAAGAAGACAGATATACTGCTCCTTAGCGAACAGTACGCTGATAAAAATGAGTCTTGGTATAGCGACATAACAAAGACAGCAGCAATATGGGCTCCCTTGTCCCGGGAAGTGCAGGTGCTTCAAATGGGAACTGGAGAAGGTTTTGTTCACGTGACGGTTGGAGGGATTACGTTTTACAGCGTATATCTGACCCCAAACGAGAGCATCTCCCAATTCAGAACAAAGCTGAGGGCTCAGGAAGACAGAGTACGTGATATTGGCGGGAGTGCAATAGTGGCCGGGGATTTTAATGCCAGTGCCCATGAATGGGGCATGAACTCTACTAATAGTAGGGGCCGACAGATACTGGAGATGGGAGCACGGACGGGACTGATTGTGTTGAATGTTGGTACAACCCCCACGTTTGCTCGCCCAGGCCAGCGGGGCACAATTCCAGACGTGACCTTTGCCACGGAGGATTTGGTGCCACGGGTGAGGGACTGGATAGTCATGGAGGACTATACTGGTAGCGACCACAAGTATATCTCTTTTAAGCTTGTCCAGAAGGATAGGAGACAAAGGCAGAACCATCGAATACCACGCGGGTGGAACCTATCAAAGCTGGATTTCCCAGTTCTGGAGGAGTCGTTGAGACTCGGTGAAGGATTTCTGTCTGCAAAGTGGACAGGGGTCGAGGTCAGGACTATACAACAATCGGAGGAGTTGGTGGGCGAGACAATGACGGTTATCTGCAATGCCTGCGATCTTGCCATGCCCAGGAGAGGAGGCACCCCAAGAAGGAGCCAGGTATACTGGTGGAACGATACGATCGCAGCCCAGCGGAAGGAGTGCTTCAGACTCCGGCGTAAAGCTCAACGAGATAACGGAGCAACCCAAGCAGCAAGCCAGGAAAAGTTTCGGGAAGAAGGCGCCTCCGCCAAACGATCAACAATAGCAAGGCCGAATGTTGGTCTGCCACCATTAAGGAGGTGGATGAAAATCCATGGGGAACGGGCTACAAAATCGTAACCAAGAAGTTGAGGGGAGGAGGCACAGTAGTGCTTGAAGATGAGCTCCTAGAAGGTGTTGTCACTGGGCTTTTCCCCCAGCACCCGATTATGGAGGATACGTGGACTGCGGTTGAAAAGAGGGAGATACCTCTGTTTACAAAGGAAGAACTTCAACGATCAATTGGTTCCATGAGAAACGGGAAGGCTCCTGTTCCTGATGGGATCCCAGCAGAGATCCTGAAGGTAGCAGCAAAAACTGTACCTCAGCTGCTTCTCCGGATGTACAACGGCTGCTTGGTGACAGGAAACTTCAGCAGGAAATGGAAGACAGCACGGCTTTGTCTCCTGGATAAGGGAAAGGAAGATAAAAGACAACCCTCTGCATGGAGGCCTTTATGTCTCTTAGATACTTCAGGAAAGGGACTGGAAGGTCTTTTGAAAGCAAGGATAGTGGCAGCAGTTGAGTCAGCTGGAGACCTTTCGCCAAGTCAACATGGCTTTCGAGCGAAGCACTCCACAGTGGATGCCATACAAGAAATGGCGAACACCCTACAGAACACGATGAGAGGAAACCATTATTCGAGACCGATGGGCCTGTTGGTGACATTAGACGTGACTAATGCATTCAACTCAACTAAGTGGCTAGATATCATCAAGGCATTTGAGGTTGATTTCAGGGTGCCCCCATACCTGGTGAGGATACTGAGACACTATCTGCAGGACAGAACGCTACTCTACGAGTCAGTCCAGGGGACAAGACGGAGGTCTTTGACGGCGGGGGTCGCCCAGGGTTCCATCCTTGGTCCACTGTTGTGGAACATGAGTTACAATGGGCTGCTTTGCCTGCAAAAGCCCGAAAGAACGCGTCTCATCGGCTATGCCGACGACGTAGCCGTCGTAATACTTGGAAGAAATCAGGTTGAGCTACAGGCCAGACTGAACATGGTTATGAGAAGGGTGACAGAGTGGATGAGCTCACACGGCCTATCCCTTGCCACCAGTAAGACAGAGCTAGTCTTGGCTACAAGCAGAAGAGTCCCTACAGTCATACCAATGAGGGTGGCAGGGGAGGAGATTATGACGCGGCCCTCGGTTAGATATCTCGGAGTCTATGTTGACTCCAAGCTTAAATACGGAGACCATATCAAGCGTACAGCTCAAAAGGCATCACAGGCAGTGGCCAATCTCAGCAGGATAATGCCAAACACCGGTGGTCCCAGGCAGCCTACAAGGCGCTTGTTCATTGCAGTGATCCACTCCATACTTCTCTATGGAGCAGAGGTATGGGGTAAGGCAATACGTCGAGAATGCTACAGAAAACCACTTGCAGCAGTGCAGCGTAGAGGGGCCTTACGGGTTGCCTGTTCCTATCGCACAGTATCAGAAGAAGCAATCTTCGTGGTAGCAGGCGTTATGCCAATCCACCTACTGATTGCAGAACGGATAGCCCTTTACGAAAGGCGAGATAACATCCCAAAGGAAGCAGCCAAGGAGAAGGAACGGGAAAAGGCGCTAAATGAGTGGCAAGACCAGTGGACAGCTGGACACAAGGGAAGATGGACAAGGAGCCTTATCCCTGATCTAAGAATCTGGGCGGCCAGGGGACATGGAGAGGTGGATTACTACCTGACTCAATTCCTAACAGGTCACGGCCTCTTTATGGCATATCTGTTTAGGATGAACAAGGTACAGGACACCGTCTGCCCGTACGGTGACTCCGATTGGGATGACGCGGAACACACTTTCTTCTCATGCGATGGACACTTGACTCATCGAGCTAAGCTATCCCGAGAGGTGGGTGTTTTCACGCCTTTAACAGCAGTGGGTATTATGCTGGAGAGCAGTGCGAAGTGGAAAACGGTCGCTCAATATGTGCAGGACGTACTGCGGAGTAAGAAAGCGCTTGTTGATTCAAGACCAAGTCAAGAGGACAGAGATGACCATGACAGGGAAATCAGGACAGGGCAACTCGGCACAAGAAATCCAGATAGAAACTGGATGTCGACGGACGAGGAGGAAGAAGAAGAGACCTCCGAATCTTAGGAAGAAATGAATACTTACACATAATTTTAGTATAATAGGAGTACTGTAATTCGAGGTTGTTATTATTATAACCATATAGCTGTATATATATATATGTACCTATAGGATGTCGATTGGCATAGGCTTATAAATTACTTGTCAATGAGTATAAATAAAGAACGAGACTTGAGGATGAAAAGTCAAGAGAGAAGAGGCAAATAGCCGAAGAGGGAGAATGGCCCACCCGAAGTAATGTGTTAAACAGTCCCGGGTGGGCCATTGCCCTAGAAGTATCACAGGGACCACTTGGAGTCGTCCTCCTCCTACGCCCTGGAAAAAAAAAAAAAAAAAAAATCTCGTGAATACGTCTACGTCGTATATCATATCTCCGCATTCTTTTCAATGCATCTTCGTCGTGTATCTTATCAATGCATACGAAAATGTTAACAATTGACAGTGCCTAAGGAGATATTTTAATGTTTAAAAATATTGTTTTTTCAGAATTAACATCAACAAGTATCCAACAGGGTGGTTCGTTTTGAAATAGAACGAGTTAAGTGGTAAAGTGGTAACTGCTCAGGAAAAGATGGTATCAAATGAGGAAGGCTGTCCACGAGGCCATCTAGCAGGACAATTTTTTTTCCCCTGTAATAAAATAGAATCCCTATTTCAATGATACAAGGTTAAAATGAAATAAAATGCTTGATTTATGCTCATTATATTTCAGTAGATTATGGACGAAATGTAGGGTAGAGCACAAAGATGGAAAATTTAGAAGAAAGAAAAAAATCAGGAAAAATGTTCTTTTAATTTGCATAGGGTTCTCTTTGTACAATGACATATTGGAAATTGTAGAAAAATTCAAGTTTTGCGGATAACATCGCCAAGATGTCAATTTTTAAAATTATGTATCATCTGATGCAGAGTTTCAAGCGGTCGGGGTCTCTTCCCGGCTTTAGTTGGTCCTCAAAACTTTTCAACCCGATCGGAGCAAATTTGGGTGGGGTAGGGGTCAAAATGTGTAATTCGAAAAATGGATTTTTGAGACTTTTTGCAATCTAGGTATGTGGGGTATCATTTTCCACTAAATTCTGGACGCTGAATCCAATGAAAAGGGTCACAGAACGATTGGCACCCACTGGAAGAGGTTGTGGGTCAAAATGGGTGCCTATTTACCCATTTCGAATGTGTGTTTTCCAGATTTCTGGTACCTAGGCGTGTGGGGTATCATTTTCCACTAAATTTTGGACCCCGAATCGATTAGAATGGGTCCGAGACCCGCCACACCCACTGTTTCTCCCATTTTCCCCATGTTGAAAAATGAATCTCCATGCGCCTGGTTCGTGTGTACGAATTCGCAGCATTTATATATATATTTTTTTTTTTTGCAAACTACAGGTTTGGATTTAGCCAACCGAAAAACATAAGAATCTGTCGAAAAATCTTCTACCCTGATTATTTTTTAAAACAGCCATTTCTGAACATCAAGTAGCTGGGCAGTAGCTGGGGAGATTCCCTTCACTGGGGGTGAGTGCACTGGCGATTGTGGCAGTCCCCTGGTTCCCTTATGGCTCATCAAAGAGTTTGCCTTTGAGATTGACAAACATGGTTGTTCAGATCCTGAAACGTCTTGCAGCTCGGACTGACTTTTTCGTAAGCTTAGGAGCGTTTGAAAAATATACTGAGCCACTTCAAAAGTCCATGGTGGATTCAAGAGAGAATCATGAAGTAAACTTTAGAGGAGCGGACAAGGGTTGGAGATACTACTCAAAACTCAGTGGGACTCATTCTGGGAGGAAATTTTCCTTATTCACATGTCTTATTTCCTGCAGTTCTTTTCAGCTCAATTGGACCAAATGGGGGGGGGGGGGGGTCAAAATGTGTATTCCAAAAAATGGATTTTCGAGATTTTTGGCGATCAAGGCGAGTGGGGTATTATTTTCGACTAAATTTTGGACGCTGAATCCAATGAGACGGGTCCCAGAACGATTGGCGCCGACCGGAAGAGGCGATGTGTCAAAATGAGTAACTACCTACCTATTTTGAATGTGGGTTTTCAAGATTTCCGGTACTTAGGCGAGTGAGGTATTGCTTTCCATTATGTTTTGCACGCTGAATCGATTCGAATAAGTCTCCATGCTGCTGGCCCGAGGAATGACCAACCCCTGTGAAGTAACTTGCAGCGTTTTGTGTTCGATTTTGGCCGCTTTTCAATATTTTATAAAATTAAACTGAATTTTTGGATTTAAATTTGATTTGACTTTTGGATTTGAATTGGATTTAATTGAATTAATTAATTTTTTGAAAGAGCATATTTTTGTCAGTGTTTGACTAACAATTTGATATTGAGAGTCAAGCGACCAAAAAAGTGATATTGATGACAAGCGATGATAATCGCCCGCGGAACCTCTCCAGTGCGGCTCTCTGCTGCGGCCCATCTCTCCGTCGCGGACCACCAGGCGGAGTCATCGGGCCGAAGACGGCGGTGGTGGGACGGCGAAGCGCCTTCCGGGGGAGGGAAATGCCCGGTTCCCGCCTTCCAATTCGACCTGACTCGGGAGTGATCCTGAAGTCAGATCTTCCTTGGCTCTCTTGGGAAGTCCACTGTGATCCTTGACAACAACAACAACAACTACAACCACAAGACGCCTAGGAGAGCATAAAATGTCTCAACTGGATATCAGTATGTTTTTTTTTTTTCAATACTAAAATTACTTAACCGTTCAAAAATAATAACACAAACCACAAAAATAAAATGTTTATATTTTTAGCAAATTCATACAAAGGAAATATAAATAATAAGATTTAGAGGCTGATTTTTATGGAATTTTTATCCAAGTGCTTCAAACGCTTCTCCCTCAGGGAACTTTCTCCCGACTTCAATTTAAAGAATTTCAAGCTGATTTGTGTCAAAAAGTTTTTATCTTGTCGATCTTAGTTCTCTTAGTACCAATAACATGGCGGTGAAAATGATAAACGCGTAGTTTAGGGAATATCGAATGACAAAAAAAAAGTATTTCCCCTTATTCGTGGTCGTAAAGGGCTTGGGAACAGTTGCTATGACTTTACTTTATTGGATTGAGGAGATTTCCAAGAATCGGCTATAAAAGCCCCAAATCGAGAGAAAACCCTATATTCGGGCAAGCTCTTCATCTTGTTTTAAGATGAGCTCTGAGCTGGCTAACAGGTCATCACATGCGCAAGTCGTAACGGATGATTCTTGCGGATATCACACACCAACTCATGTGTTCACATTGATTCAACTTCTTACCAGAACCGGCTGTGAGGTGACTAAAAAAACTAAAAAAGCTGCAAACCCTTTTACAGGGGTTCGTTATTCGTTTGATCAGAAGCGTAGAGACTCATTACAGTCGATTAAGCGTCCAAAAATGGTGGAAAATGATACCTAACGCGCCTAAATCGTCGAAAATATCGAACATGGAGAAAATGGATAAAACTGCGGGTGGGTGTGGGGTATCCGGACCCATTCCAATCGATTCAGGGTCCAAAATTTATTGAAAAGGCCACAGGCCTAAATACCAGTAATCTCTAAAACCCGCTATTGAAATGGGTGAATAAATATTCATTTTGGCCCATAACCTCTTCCAATGGGCGCCAACCGTTCTGGGACCCATCTCATTAGAGTCAGCGACCAAAATTTAGTGGAAAAGTATACCCCACACGCCTAAATCGCCAAAAATCTCGAAAATCCATTTTTCGAAATATTCATTTTGATCCCTACCCCGCCCAAATTTGGTCCGATCGGGCTTAAAAGTTTAACACTGGGCTCAGTATTTAGTGAAAAATGATATCCCACACGCCTAGATCACAAAAATCTCGAAAGTCCGTTTTTTGAGGTTTCGAGGACCAACTAGGTAGTGCCAAAAACGGGCCCCTGATCTGAATTTCAGATTTTAAAAATTGTCATTACCACGGGCGGACGTACATTTGCTCATTTTGATCTAGACACCTTGAAACGCCAAAAAAATAATTTTGGGCCGAATCGGAGAACTTTTTGCCTGAAAACATTGGATTATTCAAGGAATTACCAACCATAAAATAGCAACAACGACAAATTGAACTTTGTTCTTCAACAAAAAAATTGAATAGATTGAAATTGAAATAGTTGAATTTCATCATTTTTCAACATTTTCGTGTTGAAAATAGAAAATACGGAAATCGGAAACATGTTAACACGCCTTTTATGACTATTTGATATCTCTTCTTAGAATTTCATTTAAAATTTTGTTTAAACCGGATTGAGCATATTGGACTCTTAACGGGTACAGGTATTTAGTTGTTAGTAAACTAACAGTAAAATAAGTATAAAAAAGAAAAAAAAGTGTATTAAATTATATTGGTAAAGTTATAATGCTTTTGAAATCTAGAAGGAGAATATTTTTGAGGAGGAAAGGCAAAAATATAGGTACATGATACAAATGTGTATTTATATGCAATATACCACGCAATACTTATGATTCGTCACAATGAATTTCAAAAGTTGGCTCGTGTTATTGAAAAACCACTTTGCAGGAATAATTTTCCCTTCTTATCTTTGCAGGAGGCTCTTTTAACGGGGAGAATGTCTTCCTTACAGGTTTCACCGGCTTCGTCGGGAAGGTAAAGTTTCAATTTTTTTTTTAAACAAAATTTATTAATATAGTCGCGAAAACGCGCCAGTGGAGGAGTTATGAGGAGGCGCTAGATAGTTCCTGCAGAAAAAGTGATATTTTGTTGATTTTGCTATAATAGTGGAATCAGGAAGTCTGCATTGACGTTCCTTCCAAACACGTCCTCGGTCTCGCTTGGCGAGTTCTCATTAGGAACCGGTGCTTTATCTTACTTTATTGAGAAAGAATGAGGTATCAAGGAAATCAAAAGAGCTATTCGAAACACATCCAACCGGCCCAACGGTAGTTTTACGGTCCGAACTTTATCGGTGGTTGGATTTGTACCCACGCAATCAACGTTCATCAAAAAATTACTAATTGAAATCGATTTGATTTTATTGGATTCTACTCTGAGCCTGAAGAACGTTGATACGGAAGAATATGGAAAAGCGAAGCTTATTGGAAGTCCTTTCCGTCGTCTCGTTAGCAATGAACGCGGCCTTCGACGGATAACTAATGCGTTTCCAGTTCAGTTAGCAAAAAGAGGTCACCATAGGGTAAATGCACGTCAAAAATGGGATGCAGAGTTCTTGTGAATCAAGGAATTGCAACAACAAGTGCAACAACGATTTTGGGAAGGAGGCTTGAGCCAAATGCCTGACCAATCCAAGATCTGATCACGTCAAAGGCAGTTGATTTTGGGAAGGAGGTTTGGGCCAAACGCCTGACTGATCCAAGATCTGATCACGTCAAGGGCAGTTGACTTTGGGAAGGAGGTTTGCCAAATGCCTGACCGATTCATGATCTGATCACGTCAAAGGCAGTTGACTTTGGGAAGGAGGTTTGCCAAATGCCTGACCGATCCAAGATCTGATCACATCAAAGGCAGTTGACTTAGGGATGGATGTAGGCAAATGCCTGACCAATCCAAGATCAGATCACTTCAAAGGCAGTTGGTTTTGGGAAGGAGGTTTGCCAAATGCCTGACCGATCCAAGATCTGATCACATCAAAGGCAGTTGGTTTCGGGATGGATGTAGGCAAATGCCTGACCAATCCAAGATCTGATCACGTCAAAGGCAGTTGACTTAGGGATGGAGGCTTGAGCCAAATGCCTGACCAATCCAAGATCTGATCACGTCAAAGGCAGTTGACTTTGGGAAGGAGGTTTGTCAAACGCCTGACTGATCCAAGATCTGATTATGTCAAAGCCAGTTGACTTTGGGATGGAGGCTTGAGCCAAACGTCTGAATGATCCTAGATCTGATCATTTTAAAAAATTCCCCTTAAAGATCAGTAAATATTGGAAAATCGAAACGATACTACCTTTTGATGATTCGTTGGTCTACAAGTAACGGAACAAGCTCGAGTGCTCTAAAATATTAGCGAATAGAGTTTACACCGAATTACACCAGAATTTACACATTGTTTACACCGCCGGTGCCCTTTTCGCAATTATAAACCAAATTATAACCAATTGTATAAACCAAATTATAACCACGCAATTATAAACAGTCGTTGGTGTAAACGCTCCTCAATCAATAAGAATCAACCATTTTTCTGACATTTCATCCATGAATGAGTATAATTATACACCTGTACCATCTTATTGCTATCGTTTTAATTGTAAACAATTCAACCCGATTCAGGTGAATGAAGTATAGTTGCAATGTCCTTTGAGTTTCAACAACGAATTGAGTGAGATCAGTTCCTGACCAACTGCCGCATACTGGTAGTTTTCCTTGTGATTCCATTTGTGACTTCGAACAGACTATTACTTTCAAGGGCGGACGAGTATTGAAACAACAAGATAATTTTTTTTAAACTCATTTTAGGCTAAGAACTATCCCCAAGCTCGAAATCTCAGAGAAGGCAGTGTTCAATACTCTCAACGGCCAATGCCCTCTGGTCTCAGTGTCCACTAAATTATTCAGGATTCTCTTGTATTAGCCTGCCTATCGTGTATTTTCACAACTTCGTCGTACCATTACCCAAACCTCGATTTATTGCTTTTTGTTGACGGGCAAGGACCACAATGGTGGACCGGGAATAGAGCTTTAAAAGTCAAACAACAAAAATGTAAATGGAGTTTTATAGCTGATTTGGGGACCATTGGTGACAATACCACTTTTCCGTTCAGGAAACCTCCATTCTTTAAAAGTGCTCCTCAACATTACGTCAACACCATAACTGCTCCGTCTAAACAACCATTCAGTTCGTGTTACACATGAGATTCGCTTAGGTTACAAAGGCATCCACAGTGCTCAATGTGATTGCAACAAGCGCATCCAAGCGTGCCAATATGGCTGTGCTGCAAGGATATCTCACTTCTCATAATGCTTATACCACTCCATCTTATTAACAAGCCTACCAATGGGTTGCCACAAGGATTGCCTACGGAATTTGTCTTCCATGTTGTGTCTGCTCTGTGCTCCTAATCTAACCTTTCAAGATATTCTGTTGACCTGTTCTATATTGTTCACTCCTGTATCATTTCATCTTGATTCAACACGCAAACCATAATGCCAAAATTATATTCTCATTCGAAACCCAATACATTCTAACGTATCTCTTCATAATCCGCACAACACTCCCCAGTGCGCGTTTGCCACTGCTTGTGGTTAGCATTCTGCCAAACCATGTAAGTACATGCAACCATTCCTAGAAGCCAACTTATAACAGTGATTGGATACGGAACCTGAGTGTTCTCCATGAGTTAGAGAAAACTCTCTTATGGATTGTTGCAAAAGTCCCGTCTGCAGACAGTTTGGGTAAATGATGCATTCTTTATCAGCAGTATGGTGATTCCTCTTATGGCCATTGCTAGGGGCAGGAGAGGGGTCACAATCCACCATTCAAGGAGGCTAAGAGGCAACAAAGCCAGGACCCCACTACTACTTTTACGACATACTGCAATACTAATACTATCAGATCCTTTGTGGTATAGGTCTGTGTAACCTGATAACTGAAAATAAAACGCTATTGATTGATTTGATTGATTGATACTTCTTGTTATCAGAAAAAGTTTCAGGTGGATTAGAAAAAAAGTGAATTCTCCAACAGATCATAAATTCTTTTAGAATACTTACCAGTTTATCATTTTGTTGCAGGTATTGACGGAAAAACTTCTCAGAAGCTGCCCTAACCTCAAAAACATATACGTTCTGATGCGTGAAAAGAAAGGGAAATCCATCATGCAGCGTTTAGAAGAAATACTAGCTGATCCCGTAAGTGTATAAGATAACCAGTGGAGAAAGTAATTATTTTTTTAATGGTGCAGCGTACTAATTTATTTGTTATTGTTGTTATTATTATTGATAGTTATGAGAGACACGGTACCTTTCACCAGAGATTCAACTGTTTCAGATTGTTGAAGTAGTATAATACCAAAAACGCTGCACATACTTCCATAATGGTAGATTATTACTTTGAGCAAGAATAAGAAAATGACACCCCACATGCCTAGTTTCCAAAAAGTCTCAAAAAACCCATTTTTCACCCATACTCTTCTCAAATTTGGTTCAATAGGGGCTGAAAACTTTCGAGGAGCAACTTGACCTTGTACCTCAGAAGATATTTAAGAAAAAAAAAATGCTACCAAAAAACGATGCAAACAACGGTAGGTAGTCAGGGTGGTTTTTTTAAATTATTTTGTTATTATTATTATTTTTTTTTTTTTTAATTTTGGTCCAAGACTTCTTCCTAGGTTTAGTTGGTCCTCGAAACTTTTCAACCCCTATTGAAACCAATTCCACTACGGGTATGTGCAAAAAATGTGTTTTTTTTTGTGACTTTCTGGGAACCAGGCATGTGGGGTGTCATTTTCTTATTCTTGCTCGATGTAATAATCAACCATTGTGGACGAATTTGCAGCATTTGCAGATATCATGAAACGTGTACTGGTTAAATTTAGGGGGCAGTTGGTGTGGTTTGCCTGTGTGTACTTATATTGCTTGATTATTCAAGGAATAACTGACTTAAATTGATGTAAATAAATATGCATTTTCTCCAAAATACGGTTCTAAAATATGTTCTCCTCAATTTTGGTTCGGGACTCCCCACGTCTGATGTAATTCACAGTGAAATCCCAATTCCCTGGGCGCTTTGCTCAAACAGAAATGAACATAAATTATCTTTAAGCTCTGGTGATTTTTCTTCCTAAATGCCTGTGAATGATTAAAATGACTTCTGAACAGTTCGAAACTCGACCAAAGGTTCATGTTCAAACATCGTTGTTGGGGTTCAATCAACAAGAAAGAAGTGTTCGTGATTTATTTTGAAAAGTTTAAGGGTTCTCTCATGAATTCTCATTGATTCCAGTTGTTTTCGCTTTTGGAAAAAACTGAACCCGAATTCCGCCACAGAATAATCCCGCTTGCGGGCGACTGTTCCCTCCCTCGATTGGGCCTTTCTGAAGAGAACCGTCAACTCCTCATTGATAACGTAAGTGTTTATATATTGTCATCTATTTACTGTAGAAGTGTAGAAGTTCTGTAACGGCCGTGAATTTTCATTTTGTAGGTAGGAGTCGTTTTTCACGGCGCAGCCACCGTCAAGTTTGTCGAGCAACTTAAAGTTGCGTTCAGCATCAACATCAACGGCACTCGTGCCGTCCTCGACCTGTCCCGAGAAATGAAACAGTTGAAAGTAAGTGAGAGACAAAAACAAGAGGATCGGTTCTTTTTAGAAGAGCGTCCTTGAAACTAAACTTTTGGGAAATAAAAAAAAAAAAAAAAACTTCCTGCATGTCACTACTAACAGAATGGTGGGAGGAACAAATTTTTCCAGTCACAGCAATCGATTTGACATTTTTATCAAAATAACCCTCCAAGGGGTTTGAAATTCGGTAGTGTATCGCAGAAACTTACGCCTATAAAAAATAAAAAATAAAAAGTGTAATAGTGCTGGAAAAAAAAAAAAAAAAAAATCAGAAATTGTTAGATTTAGTGGAAATTGATACCCCAGTCGCCTAGATCGTTCAAAATCTCGAAAATCCATTTTTCAAAAAACACATTTTGACCCCTACCCCGCCCAAATTTGGGCTGAAAAGTTTCGAGGACCGTCCTAGACTGGGAACAGACCCCTGACCCAAATTTCAGATTTTTAGAAAATTTTCTACCACCAAAAACGGCGCGGACAATGGACGGCGTACGGTAAAGCACAAGGGCTCTCTCATCGGTCACTTGGGGCACTGGTTTTTGGAGCCGGCGACTCATGTACAAGTCCCTCTTTGAGACAGTGGCGCTATATGCATGCCCAGCCTGGGCCAGGTACATGAAAGCCAAGGACCTGCAGAAACTGCTCAAGACCCAGCGAAGCGCCCTCCTCATGGTCAGCCAGGCATATAGGACGGTGTCACACGAGGCCCTCCACGTCCTCACAGGGCAGATGCCGCTGGACCTCAAGCTCCAGGCCCTGGCATCAATGTGGCACATCAGCCACCGCCGGGAGAGCATGATAGCCGGATGCACGACTGAGGCCGAAATCACCGAATGGAGCCTAGACAGGTGGTAGGAGCGATGGGATGCATCCCCCAATGGGTGGCACACCTACAAAATCTGGCCAAGTGTTCGAGTGCGCCTGTCACAGCGCTATGTCGATGTGGACCACTACATCTCACAGTTTGCCACTGGCCGTGGCGACTTTAATGCCAAGCTCCAAGGCATGAGATTGAAGCCATCCTCCCTCTGCGAGTGTGGCGAGCTTGAGACGGCTGACCACTCCTACCTTCGATGCCCACGAAGACGGTGGCTAGCAGTACTGGGCCAGGCTGCAACAGAAGAAAATCCATGGCAGGCAGCTTTCCAATCAAGAGGCAATGCAGAAGGTACCAAAATATTTGCCCATTGAGTTATGGCTGCAAAAGGCTGGCCCACGTGCCAATCAGGCCAAGACACCCCTCCTGGCCCCAACCGTGCTACCTCCGCGAGGTCCATCCCAGGCACTGCTGAATAGCAATGGCGAAACGCACGGCAGGAGAGTAAGCGCAACCATCAGGCAGTAAGCAAGCCCCGGTAAAGCCGCAAGGCGTGGGAACGGGAAGAATGAAAAGACCTGATGGACGGCGTACGGCGGACGGACATTGACCTTTTTTGATCTAGACACCATGAAACGTCCAGAAAAACATTTTGAGCCGAATCGGACAGGACCTTTATCATGAAAACATTTATCATAAACCTACTAAAACTATATTCTAACTGAAAAAGAACAAAAAAGATACAGTTCAACTATTGCTATTTTGACCCATAACCTCTTCCGGTGGGCACCAATCGTTCTGGGATCCGTCCTATTGTATTTAGCGTCCAATACTTAATACCCCATACGCCTAGATCAAGTCCGTGACCAAAATATCTGGTTTTTAGAAAAAAATGTACAACATACTACCAAAGAAGGTCCATGATGGTCATTGAGCACAACATAGGCTATAACCCTTTGTCCTTCATATTAGTTGTAATTTCTGGTCATTTTTAAGCCTGTAGATGAAAAATCATTTCAATTGTCATCACATAGTATGACTTCTCAATCGTGTTGACAAGCAGATAGCATGGCTTCTCAGCAACACGATCGGGAAATTTTTTATTCATCATAAAGTTGCCCTGATGACAGGCTGTAATGGGAAGGTTGTGCAAAGTTGGTCTAACAGCTTGTTAAATATAAAACACCAGCAGAAGATTAGCGTGGCTGTGGATTGGAGGGTACCACACTTCTTCACCTTTTTGGCTAAAAACAGCAATCATTAAAAGTATCACAAACAATTATTGGAACTACTGTTAGATAACCATTACCTATTGTGGTTTTTGGTTGAATAATGGCCTGTGTACTGGCAATTAGGTTCCTTTATAACTGCCAACAGGTTTGGAAGTGAGGAAGTTGAAAGGCCCAACTTGCTAATCTCACATTTCTGTTCAAAATTAAATGTTTAAATGATCAACTAAATTAAATTATTGACTGACAAAGGAACAATCCACTCAACTGATATCAATTTTTGAAGTAGAATGCAGAGAAAAAGTTGGGAACAAGACAAGTTCTTGATCATGATCAAGAAAACGATGGAGGAAAACAAATTGAAAACAATACCGTAACCAAAACAGCATAACCTAACCTACCAACTTCTGGCTCATAAGAAAATCAATCGTACCTAAGAGCTTCAGTAGCATCTAAGATATCCAAACGCCCATCAAAATCGTAGTGGTATCCCTTATTCACACTACTATTTGGTGTGGTGCCGTGCCAGTCGGCTGTATGGAGATCTACTGGATGGCCAGCTTACAGAACCACATGAACCACATGATAACTCACTGTCTGATCCAACACACACACTGAACCATCATTGTGAAAACTAGGAGTCAGACAGAATCAGCCAAAAACCTTTTGTCATGCAACCATGGCGCAGTACCTCCAGATAAATAAGTCATTAATCTCAAATTTGAACTTATGGCCAAGAATAAATTATGCTGGTCAGACACTTTTGTGATACCGCTTCCGGGCCCTCCACACTTTAGGGTTGTGCAGCTATGCCTATGTGACTCCTTTTCGTCGACTTGCCTGTAGCATCACCCGGTCATCTGGTGACCTTTTTCACCTTTTGGTTGGTTATTCCTTAAATAATCAACCTATGTTTTCCTGATAAAGCTCAACCTCTCCTATTCGGCTCAAAATTTTTTTCTGGACGTTTCATAGTGTCTAGATCAAAAAAGGTCCAAATCTGAAATTTGGATCAGGGGTCTGTTCCCGGCCTAAAATGGTCCTTGAAACTCTTCAGCCCGATCGGACTAAATTGGGGGGGGGGGGGGGGGTCAAAATGTGTTTTTTGAAAAATGGATTTTTCGAGATTTTGGGCGATCTAGGCGAGTAGGGTATCATTTTCCACTAAATTTTGGACGCTGAATCCAATGAAATTGATCCCAGAACGATTGGCACCCACTGGATGAAGTTATGGGTCAAATTGGGCATTTATTACCCATTTTGTATGTGTCAGGATTTCTGGTGCCTAGGCGTGTGGGGCATCATATTCCACTAAATTGTGGACCCTGAATCGATTGGAATGGGTCTGGGACCTGCCACACCCACTGTTCCCCCCATTCGAGGAATAACCAACCCGTGTGTAAGAATTTGCAGATTTTTTTTGCTTATTAACGGACCAAAAAGCTCATTCACATGTTTTGAGTAGCCAGGAAAACGAGCAGCCACGTTATTATAATAACATTTCCCTTGCCGAACAATGCAGCCGAACAACATTCAAGCTAATTCTTTTCGGAAAATCGGATTTGTTGTGGTGACGCTAGATACTTCTCTCATAACGTCACGTGGCTCGGTAGGTTACACGAGCTCAGAAATAAATCAGTTTAAAAAGTGCACTTGACCAATTAACAACCCTCTATCACCTAATTAAACAGGATTAATGGTAAAATCCTATATCCTAAAGAGGCAATTTTATTTTTATTTATTTTAAAATTTCAAGCCTCCATTTTGGGGCAACAAAGGGATATTTTGTGGCTCAGATTACAACAATTTACTTTTTTACTCATTACATTTTGACGTTATTTAAAATTCTTGTATTTCAGGGTTTTATTCACGTCTCCACGGCATACGCCAATTGTCATTTGTTCGATATTGACGAAAAATTGTACGAATGTCCGATAGAAGTGTCCAAATTGGAATCCATGGTCAACAATTTCGATGACAACATGATGGCTGCCATTCAGCCCAAGTCAGTGGCCTCTGATTCTTGAACGGGGAAATTGAATCTGTGAATGTTGTACATGACTTTCAACTTTTCAACTTGTTGCTCCTACGTTTCTTACAGGCTCTTGGGGAAGTGGCCGAACACGTACACTTTTACAAAAGCCATTGCAGAGCACGTGGTTCGCGATTACGGCCGAGGAATTCCACGGATAATCTTCAGACCGGCTGTCGGTGAGTGAGCTTGTTTTGCTGGTTTGTCGGACCATCAGACATAATTTGGACGCTGAAGTCTGGGTAATGGAGAGGGCCTATTGCTGTAAGCTGAGAGCTATAGTTCTCCAAAACCAAAAATTATGTAAGCCACGTAAGCCTGGTCATGATTACTGTGCTTCATCGTCTAAGCTTACTTCAGCGTTGACACCCCCCCTTAACCTGTTCTGTGCAGTTGGGCTGAAAGGTTTTGGGTACCAACTAAAAAAGTCTCTCGATGACAGCCAAAGATTTTCAAAATTCCAGCAAACATTTCCATTGCTAAAAACTGAGCTGATGGCAAACAGAGCAGACAAGTTTTAGTCTTGAAACCAAAAATGTTTTGGGCAAAATGGAGAGATCAACCTGTGAAATGAAAACGTTATGGTTGGATAGTGAAAGATGCCTATGATTGGGTGTGTCCCCAAACTGGAATGGCCCTGGAAAGTGCCTGTGTAGAAAGAATGCTGCAGGAACCTGACCAGAAACACTTCTTCCAAGCTTGAATAACCAGCAGGAAGGTTACAAATAAGCCAGTCCCCCCTTATTTTCATGTTAGGCTCTGAGAAGCCATAATGGGAACCAGTGCACTGTTTGGCACTAGTACAATACCTCAAATTTACTATAAAATCAGCGTTCGAGACATTCAAGTCTGCCCAACCCAAATATGTTACGCCCGTTGTTGTTTGAATGCTGCTGAAAGAACTCCCTCAATGTTTGAAATTTTCTAATCAATTGACACTCTGTTGGCACAAAACAGTCGTTGGAACTGACAGAGAACCTGTTATTGGATGGACGGACAACCTTTACGGCCCCACAGGCATCGTGGTGGACGCTGGATGTGGCCTTTTGCATTCTATTCACTGTGACCTCAACGTAACAGCAAACATGGTTCCTGTCGATTATGTTGCTTCTGCACTCATCGCTGCTGCAGCTGCCGTCATACAAGATCAGTACGTGTGCTATTTCTACTTCTAAATTCTCAAACTTAATTTTCCTGCTGAAAAAAGAGAACTCAGGTATACAAATGTAACCTCTTAACTTGTTTTCAGACCGCAAAATGGAAAAGATGAAGTCAAAATTTACAATTACGTCTCATCCACTGACAATCCGCTCAAATGGGATGAATTCAAACGACTTATTGAAATTCACGGTGCTGACGTCCCTACCATCAAAGCTGTTTGGTGCTTCTTTCTCATCGCTCAAACGGTATGTTTACAACAAACTCTTGTGACAGTATTTTACTCTTAAAGTTTTTGGCTTTTGATCGTCCATTTAACTGATTAGAACTTGTTTAGATAAGGTTAGGGGCTGGACCCGTATGCACCAATGTTAGCATACAAATATCCACCGACTAGCGCTTATACCTTGGGAACAGCTGAGCTCACTTTACATCAGTTGAAAGCCTTACTGATTGGCAGCAAGGCTGGCGCCAATATCCAGGATAATATCAACGCACCATCTATGTGCCAGAGGGAATTATTTCCAGCTTTCAAAGAGCTGGAAGAGGGCATGCGCCAGGATGTGCGCGTTCTGGCCTATTGCTCGTGCTGGAGCGCCCCAGCGCACCACTTTTCACCGAGGCGCCCATTGGAGCCATATTTTATGTGAATCGGGAAAGTGCACATGTGCTCAAAACAGAGATACCACTCAGTCCATCCTGGTTTTATCCTGTGCTCGTTCTGCTCATGTGAACTCTTCCACCGGTCTGAAGTCGACCGAAGCTGTTTCTTTGTGTTCCCCCCTGAGATAAAGGACTGGATTTAACCTGGCCTCACTGCACTCCTCTGGGACAGCATGCCCCTCCAGCTCTCCCCTTGACGTTGAGGCTGTATTTGTGTCTTCCATGTTTCAGAACTGGCTTGTACATACCTCGTGCGCGCTGCTTTTCCACTATCTTCCAGCTCTAATTTTGGATTTCATCACGTGGATTACACGAGCCAACAACCCTAAGTAAGTGACAGAAAGTACATTTTTCACATTATGCTCAGAGGGAGTTTGAAAAAACCCACATAGAGTGCAAGCAAAAAGAAGTTGGTTGTAAATCTTTTGGCTTCAGAACCCTTTAGAACTACTAACACAAAGCCAAATTAGGTAAAATGTTCACATATTTCTTAATTTGAAATGTTGACTGAAGTCATTCATATAAAATCACAACCAGACAAATTACTCGCTTTGTAAATTGAAAAATTAGGTTAGAGACAGTTTTGTAGTATAAAATAATAAACGAGGTTATGGGCCCATCTTCTGCCAAAACCTTAATGTGAATTATGAGCTCCTCTGCTGCCTAAAGACTTCAAAGAGAATGCAAGAATGCAAATACTCTACTGCAAAATAATTGCTTACGTGTAAATTGTTCCAGTTATGCTCATGCTCTGCATTGAGTAGGCAGGAATGGTTGTTGATGAATCTATCATGAGATTATGAATAACCACCATGTTTCAATCAAAAGATTTTCATCTACCAATTAACCCCCATTAACCCTCAATCTTCTCATGTTGTTGCTCTGAAAAAATGTCTCTCTCTTTCAGCATGTACCGAATCCGCCAAAAAGTTGACAAATATTCCGAAGTTTTGTCATACTTTTCTACAAGATCGTGGAATTTTTCAAATAACAACGTTCACTCGCTAATGGAACGATTGCCAAATGAAGACTTTGAAGATTTCTTTTTCGACATTAAGCAACTTGATTGGAACAAATTCTTTTACAACTACACCAGAGGTTTGAGAGTGTATCTGCTCAAAGAGGGTTGGGAGACCCTTCCTCGAGCAAATATCAGGTGGAAAAGGTGAGAAGACTTCAAATTTGGCTGTAACTTAAGCAATGATGTAGTTATTCTGACTTATTTCTCACAAAACTCGACCAAATTATACATTCAAATGTTTCAGGTTTCAAATTGCTCATCAAATCATCAAGTATGTCAGCCTTCTCCTTCTTCTCCGAATAACCTGGATTGTTGTTTCGTTCTTCGTCTCTAGCTAATTCCAACAACTTCACTCTTAAATTGGTACACAATGCTGTGCAGCATGCAAATAATGAGTATGGGGTGATTGTAATGAGCAATCCATATTTCCTAAGCATTCTTGTAGTTGGTATTGCTACATACCGAATTTTTCTCTAACATTATTATCTCAAATATGTAATCACCCTAAATGGTGACGTTGACTTATGCAAGACAAAAATTGTTGTGCATACCACCTACAAAGTACAAGGTGGAGCAAAAGGTATGAATCGGTCTTGAAGGGATGTAAAACAAAAGCAACTCAGCAACCAAAATTATCTTTGTAACTAATACATCAGTTACACAAACTTGTTATTTTTACACTAAGTTTTAAATATGGTGTTTGAAAGATGATGGCCATTAACAGTAATACACTCTTGAAGGCGATTTTTGAAATTTTTGAGAGCTCTTCTGCACATTTTGATGAGTATCGCCATAATTTCCTCTCTGATTCTGTCCATTTCCATTTCATCCAACCCCGATGTTTTCATTAGCCCAATATTGACCTAGAGGCCAATGGGCTCCCCCATCCAAGGCACCAATAATATTGAAACCATGGGGAAAAAATCTTCCCCCACCACTACATGCTGAGCGCCAGCCAGACAAAACTGATTTATACCTTTTGCCCCACCTTTTACTTTCCTGAACAAGCACTTGCAGCAACATCTTTCAGATCAAGAAGGTTTGAGTCACTTCAGCATTTAAGAAACATCAGTAATGATTATGTGAGTAACTAGCCTATCACTCTGTGAGAGTCGTGACTGAGCAAATAGACAAAGGTAGTTCAAAGTTATATGAGTATTCTGAAGAAATTGTAAAATAATAATAGAATAAAAATCAGGAAAACGTGGAGTAAACTTGAAGCTGTGTGAGAAAAGTTCATTGGTAGGAGTGCAGACAAATGTATTTAATGTAATCCAGTTGACACCATTTGTGAACTGGCTGACACAAAATATGGAAGGCATTAAACGTTTGTTTTAATCGTTCTGCACTTTCACTCAAAATTATCCAGATCAGCATGAGAAGACCTCAATTTCAACACTTTTTGTCAATTTTACATTACATTTTTCATCCACGTTATGAAATTATTTCTGTATATATGTACAAACAATACGCGCCTTCACCATCTAACAATACAAATCAGTTTTTGCCAAGGACAAATACGAAGCATTACGAAGCTAATATCGACCTAATACAGGAAAAATACTGTTCCAAACGTCCCTACAGATGCACAGAGGAAGATCGGCGACAAATAGAGAAACAAGTATTTATACTACTAGAGAAGAATTTGATTGAAGAATCACACAGTCCATTTGCAGCCCCAGTAACGTTGGCCTATGAAAAAGAAGGTGAAAAAAAAACAAGGTTATGCATAGATTTCAGGGATCAATGACAACCCTCCCCCTTGATTGAGGATATAATGACAGTTAATTGTCAATATTTCACAACAACTCAGGATGTTAACTCCAAGGTCTTTTGAACGATCCGATTGCCACACCACATTCAAGCTGTCAACATTCTGTGAAAGAAATTAAGATTTTCATGTTGAAGCTGTTGCGAAGTACGTGTGGACATGTGTATGCCTTGAATTGTAAGATTCTTCTGTCTGAAGACTGCCAGGATGAAGAATTCTAGTGGAGAACTGGAATGCTAGGCTCGGCCAGACTGAAGTATAGTTGCAGAAGAGATTGCTAATCCTCGAAAAGTTGTATCAGTTAGGCGTTTAAGGAAGACTAAAAAGAAATTTGAAAAGTCCGGGTTTTATTGAGCCAGAACCACCATCAAGTCGGCAAAAGATATTTTTCTGAAATGCCTCAGTTCAACCTCTCATTCGTCTAAAAAACTTCTGTTGGGCTTTTATTGTCTCAAAACAGTTTTCAAAGTTTCAAAATTTTTGACTTGAAGCGTTTGACGCGGAATTAAGGAAATACTCAGTAAAACTGATGAAAAATAAGACTGACAAGTTGGCTGCCAAAGGTTAATTGATGACAGTCGTACATGACGATGTGAGGTTATGAAAACACACGACCTGGGGCCTATTCCTAGGAACTCTTCACTCCACACTTTGCGTCTCTTCATTTCATACTCGTCACATTGAAAATTACGAAGAGTAGGAGAACTTCCTGTTCCTAGAAACCTTTCACTCCAACTTTCTTGTTCTACTCAAAATGTAGAGTGAGTTGCTGCTGTGTATACATTTTGTTGTAACCTTCCTCGCGCTTAGGACACCTAAACGAGAAAAACTCAAGACTTCTACCGCATATATATTCTAAGTATAAATTATCTCCTAAATGATATTTGGAGAGTACTCAACTATTTGGCAAAGTCATTGGATACTCTACAAAAAAAATGGACGAATCTTCATTTGAAACCCACAGTATTGACTCTTCATATGAGTGTGATGAGTTTCTTGGAACAGAACCCGAGTAGAACACCAAAAACTCTGCAAACCTTGACTCTTCAATTCACTCTACATCTTCATAACGCTCTACACTTTCTAGGAACAAAAAGTTATCGTAGAGTGGGGAGTTTTGCACATTCAGAGTGGAGAGTGAGGAGTGAAGAGTTTCTAGGAATAGGCCCCAGATGACGATGAGTCTGAACCATTGGACGAGAAATAAATGTACGAGTTGATTGGGGTTGGTTATTCCTCGGACCACTCATTCCATTCGATCCAGCGTCCAAAATTTAATCAGAAATGATACTCCACACGCCTAGATCGTGAAAATACATTTTTCAAAACACACATTTTGGCCCTCTCCCTCCTGAATATGCTCCAATCGGGCTGGAAAGTTTTGCGGACCAAAAGCGGGTCCCTGACGAAATTTTCTTCATTATTTGTAAAAACATATTGTTACTATTACAAATCCAAAGATTTATGATTATTCTCCTCTTCCAATAAAATCCATCCGAAATAATAATTCAAGAGTAAATTATCTCCTAAATGATATTTGGAAAGTTGTCAGCTATTTGGCAAAGTCATTGGATACTCTACAAAAAAATGGACAAATCTTCATTTGCCACCCACAGTATTGACTCTGCATACGAGTGTGAAGAGTTTCTTGGAACAAAACCCGAGTAGAACACTGAAAACGCTGCCAACATTGACTCTTCATTTCACTCCACATCTTCATAACGCTCCGCACTTTTTAGGAACGAAAAGTTTTCGTAGAGTGGGGAGGTTACACTTTCACAGTGGAGAGTGAGGAGTGAAGAGTTTCTAGGAATAGGCCCCAGATGACGACCAGGGTACGAAGCTTGAATGTAACCAACTCTACATCCTGTTGAAATGGTGGCCATTCCAGGTAGAAAGAGCGCCCTATCGGGAGGCCTCAAAGCCGTTTTCAACTGTGTGACGATAGATAGCAGAGGTGCGTCCTTCTTCAGGGCGTACTATTACATGGCCAAGTCATTTTTATGAAGTTTACGTGGGCTGAGAACAGAATAAATCGGATAGTGGAGTACTACATATAATTGAATTAATTGAAACTGATTTCATTAAGTTAGAAATACCGAAAGAGAATGAAGATGGAGAATCAGAATGAATGAGAAGAAGTCTGTGCATGTTGATTTCAAAAATAAAAGGATCAACTATGCGCCAGCCATTTTGGATAGCAAGGTGATATCATAAGCAAATGAAGCTAACTATCTTGGAATGACGCTAGACGAAATTGAGAAGGAAGGCCCCCGTCAAGAAGAAAAAAGCTTAGAATTAAATTCAGGAAAATGTACTGGCTGATGGGTCGACATTCGAAACTGTCAATGCACAGTAAGCTCATAGCCCGTCTGGACTTCTGGTACTCAACTATGGGGGTGCACTGCCCAGAGTAACTGCAAAATTATTTAGCGGTTTCAAAATTATGTATTGCGATGCTACGTGGGTGCGTACTGATATTTTAGAAACGACAGACTTCACTAAGAGCTGCAAATCGAATCCGTGAATGAGGTCATTCGCAGCTAAGCCATCAACCGCTTTTTGAGGCTCCAAAATCACGTAAATGTGGATGTTGTCCGGCTACTTGACACTGATGGTTTTCTCAGAAGACTAAAGAGGACCAAGCCACACAAACTAACTAAATGAGGCTGTGTAACAAATGGAAAAACGCTGCAAATTCTTTCACACGGGTTGGTTATTCCTCGGACCAGGCGCATGGATACTCTTTCTTCAACATGGGGGAAATGGGAGAAACAGTGGGTGCGGCGGGTCTCGGACCCACTCCAATCGATTCAGCGTCCTAAGTTTAGTGGAAAATGATACCCTACACACCTAGGTACCAGAAATCTCGAAAACACACATCAAAATGGGTAATTAAGTGCCCATTTTGACCCATAACCTCGTCCAGAGGGCACCAATCTTTCCGGGATCCATTTCATTGGATTCAACGTCCATAATTTAGCGGAAAATTATACCCCACACGCCTAGATCGCGTAAAATCTCAAAAACCCATTTTTCGAAAAACACATTTTGACCCCTACCCAACCCAAATTTGGTCCGATTGGTCTGAAAAGTTTTGAGGACTAACTAGAGCCGGAATCAGACCCCTGACCCGAATTTAATATTTTTTGAAAATTTTCTACTACCAAAATCGGCGTGGACGGCGTACGGCGGACGGACATTTTTGCTAATTTAGAACACCTTGAAACGTCCGGAAAAGCAGTTCTGTTTCAAAAGTTGCCATGTCCGAACGTTTAAATTGAGTTAGTATTACAGTTTATATCAATTTAGATCAGGTTAGGAAACCCCAAAATGTCGAATTGAATCCAAAAAAATGTTTCTTTTGAGACCATTTATGCTCTTTTTCTCAAAAAGTGCAAATTTCGGACGTGACCAGATGTGCAAATTAGCTCTCCGATCATGAATGCGCTCCTTTTTGATCTTTAACTCTTATGACACCCTGCAATTATCAACTTGGAAGAATATTTCCGTCCGCGGTCCAAGTCGTTTGTGGTAGTAGAAAAAATGTCTAAAAATCTGAAATTTTGGTCAAAGTAGAATTTTGATTTAGTCCTCGAAACTTTTCAGCCCGATAAGACCCAATTGGGAAGGAGGGGGAGGGAAATAGGGGTCCAAATGTATTTTTCGGAGGATGTATTTTCGAGATTTTTGGCGATCTAGGCGAGGGTATCATTTTCCACTAAATATTGGACGCTGAATTGATTGGAACGAGTCTCCATGCTCCTGGTCCAAAGAATAACCAACCCCTGTGAAAGAATTTAGCGTTTTGAATTTAGATTCTTTACAACTTGAGGATGTTGTGCAAACAATAGTATGCATACATATTTATATTATAATATTTCATATTTTCTATTTTCTTTCGAACGCTACTTTGGATTGTTTTCTAAATTTGGAGCCAAATCGATTGAAAAGAATCCCGGGACGATTACCATAAACGGAGTTGGGTGTGAGCGGTAACGTGATTTCAAATATGAGTTTTTGATATTTTGGAGACCTTGTGTGTATTGTGTTTTCCACTAAACTGGGCTCTGAGTCGATTATCAGGGTCTTGCGCTTTTTTTTTCTCCGAAAACGAGCGATTCAACCACAATTAATTAATCGCTGTATGATTACTCTAGAATTGGTATGTGAATGATACTAAGTAACTGGGTGCCACCTCGTTATCTTTACCGACTTGGATCAAAAATTAAGTTCGTCAGAACTTGTGCGGAAATATCCGTGCGTTGGAACTTTCATCAACCATCGCGCCTCGTGGAGCCTCCAGTGGAATAAATTTAGGGGAGAATTCTCCTCGCCAATACTCACAGGCGTTTTAAGAGTCACGAACAGGAGGAATTAGTCGTTATGGTGGGTAAGGAACTTGGGCGCAGCCACGAGAAAACTAATTTAATTCTTCGAACGGGATTATTCAAATAAGGACGACTTTTCTGGTTGAAAACTTTCTTGAGTGGCGCCTTCTATTTTTATACCATCTGTGCCTTCATCTGATATCAACCCAGTTATGAATTATGAGACTCACTTTTTCCTCATGGAAAATATCTATGCCTCTCCCCTCATTACCGACTTTGTCATATTCCGCCGAAGAGGCGAGATGGGGATGCATATCACTCGTCAATCATAACTGGCATTCGAAAGACCTGAAAGTGGAAACCTGTACTTTTCTATGAACATAACGATGCGGCATAACTTCTCTTGGGATCGTGTGATAAATCGACTCATAAAAGTCGTTTATGTAGCAGGTAAATTCACAAAAAGTAGGTAGGTATATTTTATTCGTTTAAAATTAATTTGGAATTGGAATGGAATTATTGTAATTTGGTTACCTTTCGCTTCAAATTAATCATAACTAGTATCATGGAAGGCAGTTTGGCTCGTTATATATTTATTATCTATTAGTACATTCCCAAAAATACTTTTTTTTTCACCAAGTATACAAGTATACATTATGCAGTATTCGTGTGTTAACATATATGTGGTTAAAGGTTAGTCTTCTGAGTAGATCATCAGTGTCGAGTAACCGGACGACATCCTCATGACGTGATTCTGGAGCCTCAAAAAGTGGTTGATGGCTTGGCTGCGAATGACCTTATTGACGGATTCGATTTGCAGCTCGTAGTGAAGTCTGTCGTTTCTTTAAAAAAATCTGTATGCATCTATGCAGCATCGCAAGACATTTGAAAGCGCTGAATAATGTTGCGGTTACTCTGGGCAGTGCACCCCCATAGATGCGCGCTGTAAGTCCAGACAGGCTTAGGACTTGCTTGTACAATATGAGCTAATGTGATTGACAGTTTCGAATGTCGACCCATCAGCTAGTACATTCTCCTGACTCTAATTGTAAGCTTAGCTTTTTTCTTCTTGACATGGGCCTTCCATCTCAGTTTGGCGTCTAGCGTCATTCCAAGATATTTAGCTTGATTGGCGTATGGTATCACCTTGCTATCCAGAATGGCTGACACGTGTTTGATCCTATTATCCGTGAACTCAACAGGCGCAGACTTCATCTCTTTCATTCTGATTCTCCATCTCGTAGCACAACCCTAAACGCTGGAGATAGAGTGATTGAGCTTGGAAACTGCTTCAATGTATGTTTCTGCAGTAGCCAGAATTTCCAGTGTCGTCCGCTAACGTAGCAAGGGTATTGCCTTCTGTTTACAGTAAGTCTGAGGTGTATAGCAGGTAAAGTAGGAGTTCAAGTACACTGTCTTGTGGCACTCCTGCTTGTATCGTTTTTGGTTCCGAAAAAGCGCCATCTTGCTTCATTCAAAAGTACCTGTTGCTCAAGTAAGAGCAGTTTTTTAGGTCGAAAATTCCGTCAATCCGACGGATTTTCGTTTCTGGAAACTCCTGTTTTGCTCGTGAATTGGTAGGGAGATATCGATCAAAACTAAGGATATAGGAAAAAAAGGTATGTAGGATATTTGTGGTGTGCTAGTAGGTGGAAGCCAATGTTAGGCTTAGATGTAGAAGTTCCATAAAATCAGTAGCTACTAGAGTTTCCCTGTGTTCTTATCCTAATCCCGTAAATCTCCGATTGACGAACGATCAGAGGGTTCCGAATACCGACCACCAGTTGGCTTTCGTATTTTCACATCATTTCATTATAATGTGAGCATGTTCGGCGGTCGGAAGTTCACGCCAGAGCCAATCAGGGGATTCAATCGACCAGTTCAAGCGTCGAGTTGACCGATGCGGTCCACAGTGCGGATTGTGGTTGCCCTCCATTCTACTTGACGGTCAACTGGGATTTCCCTTGAAACGTTAATGATCCCTCAACAATTCGACGGAGCAGTCAAATAATGCCGACGCGCTTCCAGATTCTGTATAGAAAGCGGTGTGGCATGTACGAATAGTTACTACCGGGAAATCTGAGTTGGCTACGGTGAAACTCTTGTTTCGCTGCAGAATATCATACTTGAGTAAAGAGGGGCAAACTGGGATCGTATAACGGATGGAGTTCGAACTACAAAATAACTACTACCCTCGAATCACCAAGTTCTACCATGTATAATAAGCTAACGTATAAATGATCTGTAATGTAGTTGTTTTCGAAGGACGTTTCAGATTCCATATCCTAAATCCGTACGCTACCCATTGCTTGCCGTTTGGGCCAAAAAAAGCCCTTTGTAATGAATTTAAAAGCTGACATTTTGAAAATGGATCCTTTTAGGGCTCAATTTTTAGCTCGATCTCATCCAAAGGCGGCAGGATATGAGTGACGTGAGTATTTTGGGTTTCTTGAGCTTTCTGGGATTCTAGGCGTTGAGGCTATTATCTTCTCTGAAACTGGATTCAAATGGGTTTTGGGCCTTAGGCTGCGAATGGAGGCGAGTACAGGTGGAAATGAGTTTTTGATGATTTGAAAACTCGGGCGAGTTCTCCACTAAATAATCATCGCTAAATCGATCGAGATGTGCAGTGATTTCCCCCAACTAAAGCTGCATATTTGTGAAGATGGTTATTTTTGAATTTTGGGGTTTTC
>CM034000.1:32218124-32292910 GCA_019603395.1 Cyrtorhinus lividipennis
ATCGTACTACTTCGCATGGAAAAAGTACGTTTGTGGAGATCATCACTCTAAAGTTTGAATGGATTGTGCAACAAAGTAGAAGTAATGTGGCCCAAAATCGATTGGCAGAAAAGAAGCATGAGTGGGGTCTAGTATTGTTTATTTATAATTCAACTGAATTTATTTTATGCCGTAACTATAGTTTTTTCTTTACTTTATCTTTTTCTTTCTCTTGGTACAGTCAGAATAATTGTTTCCTTTTCAATTACCTATCTGGAAATTTACAGAGAGCAATTTTTTTTCCTTATTTTTGTACACTGTATATTCTAATTATTTTAAAATTAAAGGTGTGATGGTACTGTGATTTGCCATGGACATGGAAAAAGGCATAATAAAAAACTGATTGTGACAAGATCAAAAAGTAATTTTTTGAAAAACATGCGTGTAATCTACCTGGTCCATTTATCAGGCCAGCTGCGCCAAAATGTAACGTTTTAAGATTTGTTTGCTGTAAAAGTAAAGCCTTTTGTTAGTTACATGCGTATTTTTGTTGGTGCTCTCCTGTAAGTACACCTGTAGCTATCCAAATGGCATTTTTCAGACACTACCTTGAAATGACGTGTGTGGCTTTTAGTGTTTGATCTTTTGATTATTCAAGGAATAACCACCAGAACTGATGTGGCTGGAGGTACATCCATGGTTGTACCTTGAGCGAGTTTTAAAGTTTTTGGGCAAATTGATGCTGTGTGCGAAGAATTAAAGGTGTGCTTATTTTGATTACCGGGTTTTGTAAACAACTTGTCTCTACATGGATGAGAACCAAAACCATTAGAATCAAGCTATAATTACTCTCAGGAGAAATCTGTATCTAAAAAGTGGCTCAAGGTTCAGCATCTTACCCTACTATTGACGCCAAGGTTCTCGAAAACTTTTTGAAAATACTCATTATTTCTCATATCCTATTTTAATTCTTGGCAATTAGGTTGACAAGTTCCGACCACGTCAACTCGAGCCTAGATAGCAATTCACAAAAGAGACGAAATTTTAGGTATTTTTGAAATAATTACTACAGGTACAATGTAAGTACGCGACGCCGTGAACGGCAGATGGCTAGCTTAGTTCGGGAATTTAAGCTCCTTGAAATATCAAATTTATGGTGAAATCGGACAGATTTATCTCAGGCATGAAAAAGGTATTCATAATATAACAGACTCGTGATATACGATTCTACACGAGCCCGCACAACCGAGCGGTCTTTCATTTATTGCCTAACCAACATCCTCCACAATCTTCAAAACAATCGACAAGTATCGGGACGGTATTCCAAGCCGATGTTTGTTCGACTGGAAGACTCTTCGAGTGGATTATCTTCCCACCGTCATCGGCCGATAAATTATTAACGAACCGACTTAAAGTTGCCGCGATTTCCTATAAATTTTCGAAAAGGACTTTCCCCGAGAGGTTCTCGCAGATAACTCGATCAAGGTAGTTTCCCGTGCCAAAACATTGTGAGACTCGGGCTCAATGATCGGCTTTTCTTCCTCGATAAGCGGTCATCTGTAAGTGTTTGGCACTGGGCACCGAAAATTCGAGAACAGAAAAATATTGCTCGGACAAACTGAGCCCTGTGGCTTCTAGCTAGATTTTCGTATCTTTATGGGTTTCTTTGAGATCGCTATTCTCTTCTTCTTAGTTTTCTTGGAAAACTTTTGCAAAAGACGTTTGCCGTAGCTACATTTGCATTGATTTTTGTAATTTCGATTTTGATTTTTCCATGTTTCACGAGACACGCAGAGCAACTAGTTATAATACATGAACGCTTGCATACGGGTTAATACCTTAATTCAAACCCTAATATCCTCAAGATAACTGGGGTTTGCCACATTTACTCATGCAGAGCTTCAACTTCAGGTAAAATATCAATTCAATAGTCATGTGGAAAAAAATTGCTGATCAGACTAAGTTGAATCCAGAGTAAAACCGCACTTAACTGCAAAAGAACTCATTCTTGAACCGTTTTCTTCAATAAAACATAAGGTAAGAAGGGTGCGAAAGATGGTTATTCGACGTGAATAATTCATCGTCAGCTTCGAAAAAGATGCTTGCTCAATTCAAGGCCTGAATTTCAAATTTTTGCGTTTCATGCACGTTTTGAAAAGCCAGTAGAAAGTAGCTAACGATGACGATGCAAAGCCTCAGGAGGACATTTCCTCGGAGTCAGCTAATCTAAATCAAATACGCTTCAAATTATTACTCAGTGGTTGATTATTCTTTTGTGCAAGAGTGTAGAAAATACAGTGAGTGTAGAGTGTCCCCGACTCATTTCCAATCGATTCAGCGTCCAAAATTTAGTGGAGAATGATACCTCACACGGCTAAATACCCAAAAATCACGAAAACCTACTTTTGAAATAGGTCGGTAGGTACCCATGGACCCATACCCACCCCCTGTAGCCACCAGTCGGTACTCATTTCAGTGGATTCAGCGTCCGATATTTAGTGGAAAATGATTCCGCACACGCCTGATTTCCAAAAAGTCACAAACATCGTGTTTCAAAAAACACATTTTTACCCAAATTAAGTCTGATCGGCCTGAACATTTTCGTGAATCACCTGGTCCCAGTCCAAAATTTCTAATTTTAAAAAAAATGTTCAACGAGTAAAGACGGACATTCGGGTTTTTTGGCGCAAATTGAAGTCCTCTGGCGTGATTACTAAACAACCCAAATACAGTAAAATACTTCAATAACTATGTTTAATCTTCGAAGATTTTATGTAAATGTCGGATACGCAATTAACAGGTTCTACACCCATGTCAGTACTATATGAACAAATTAAACTACAACATTATAGTTAAAATATTGATGTGTCATATAACTAACTTTGAGCACACCCCGTTCATATTCAAATTCAAAATTCGTTGGTCACTAAGGAAAATCCTAAATCCTTCCTGTTCATGTAATCTTGTCTAGTAGAAAATAGAAATTTTTGGAAAAATACGTAAAATTCTACAGTAGAATGTATCTGATTATATTTTTTAGTCGGAAACATAAGAACAGGGCGGAGGAAGTGAATAAAAAATTAACATGTTTTCCTCAGAAAACATATGTCTCCTGAAAAAGGCACCTTTCTTATCGAATTCGACCCCCCCCCCCCCCCCCCGTCGGATAAGGATTTTGCGACGTTTTTCCCATAACATTGGACAATAACAATTCAATCGTAAATTTGGGTGCCTGAAAGCGTAGTCTTTAAAACCTTGAACATATATTTTTACTCAAGATTTGCGTCTCACAGCCTCTTGAGAAAACTTAGTTTTGCACCCATCTGTCTGCCTGTTTCCACATTTGAGAACAAAAACACCTTTTGGCGCTGCTATTAGAGAAATGATATTATTATGACAATATTTTCTTTAAAAAAATCGAGGCATTGTGTAGGAAGAGTAGGTACTTATTAGGCGGGGATGGATTTCTTTCAGCGCGAAAGGATGCGTAGTAAGAACTTGAGTAGCGCTCTTGATGTGTTTGGTCCCAACAATAAGCGCAAAAAAAGATTATTATTAGGCATAGTATCCCTAAACATAAATCCCTGAAACATCCCATGAGAAAGTGAGCAGCCAGCTAATTAGGTAGTTCGGTTCACCTATCGCTCTGGTATTCAGCAAAAGCATAACAATGGTTGCGCTCGAGGAAATCGATGAGACCCAGACAATAGGCCAGGGCTCATTACGACATCGCCCAAACCTACGCTTCTCTCGCATCAGTTTACCAGAGGGTTTCCGTTCAACTTTACTGCAGAATGGCTCTATCAATTAGTTTCCGACGACGAGTTTGGAATTCTAAACGTATCGACGGTTCAGTTTTCTCAGAGTTGATGAAAGAGCGGGATTTCCCCTGTATGGGGTTGCCCATTTGTTAAGTAGTCGAAGCAATTCGAAAACTCGGGAAAACTTCTACGCTCCTTCAAAGGGTCTGAGCATTTTCATGAGAAACCGTGAGCCCTTTGGAAGTTGAAACCACTAGTAGAAGATTTTCCTTAGAAATGAGAGAAGACCAAAAACCCACCCATCGCTCGAGGATGGATTCATGAAAGAGATCTCTACACCTAACGATCATGAACAAAAGTGAACAGAACACATCGAAGAATCGTGGGACAGAAATAGGCGTATTTACATTCATAGATATGAATAGGATTAAATGAAATTCTTAAATATGTATGTATGAGCGTATTCACACATGTGACACGTTATCCGCGGACACGCCGTTTGTGGAAAGAGAAAATTTTCTAAAAATATGAAATTTTAGTCAGGGGTCCATCTTTGGAATTAATTGGTCATAATGTGTTCTTTGAAAAATGGATATCCGAGATTTTCGGCAATCTACGTGTGTATGGTATTATATTTAAGTATATTTTGGACGCTGAATCCAATGGGACGGGTCCTGGAACGATGGCGCCCACCGGAAGAGGTTATGAGTCAAAATGGGTATCGATCTACCTATTACGAAAGTGAGTTTTCGGGATTTCTGGTACCTAGGCGAGTGGGGTATCATTTCCCACTAAATTTTGAACGCTGAATCTGGAAAAAATATACATATTTTATATATAACTTAGATAGGTTTAATATTCCCTCTTTTTAACGGCCAAAAATTTTGTGCTACCCCAGTCGTGCAATGAGTGAAGTTTCAAACACAAAATGTTAGTCTACGTGGGAAAGCCATTCGTGATCCAGAATTCCTCTCGGGTTCAACTTGTACCTCATTCAACCCGAACACCTTAAACGCAGGAAAATATTATGCGAAAAGTGGATATTTTGACAAATTTGTCGAGATTTCAAGGGCGAGAGCACGTAAGACATCATCAATTCGGCGTGTGTTACGAACAAATGTTTTTATTCCTTTTCGTTCTTATGAATTACGCCCTCTTTGAGGTTGGATGGAAAAATTGTCACGGGATACTCGGTGAAATGAAACAATACACCGAGTTTATAAGAGCACACTTGAATCTAAGGCAAGGCTCATACAATTTTTAGTAGGAAACGTTTGTTTGAGGTCTCCATTTAGATTAAATAGAACTAACATTCACATACAAATCCCTTTCACAACACCAACACCGAAAAAGTACCAAAAAAACCGACTCGAATTTTGAAGACCACACCAATTTAACTAATTAATTACACTTAAAACGAGAAGTACAACAAGTACTCGTTACATTACTCCAAGCTGTCTTTTACGAGGGGCATGAGTAACAAGAAAGCTTTTAGTAAGCTGAAAAAAGGAGTAATAATAAACTCCATAAGTGAACACGTAAAAAATAAAATTACCGCAATAAATTAACGAGTACAAACGGCGCGCCATCTCTACTGAGCTCTGAGCCATTTTTTAACTTCAGGAGCTGAACCAAAGGACCTCCTGCACAAGGGAATCCTTCGTCTCGTCGGCGCAGTTCGCGACGAGTTCGTCAAGCTAAATCAACGCGATAATGGCAACATATCATTTTATCAGCAATTTGATAAGTATCGTGAATGAAAGGATATTTTGGACCACTCACTTTTGAGCTCAGTAGTTTCAGTGGGAGCAGACGCAGCAAGATTTCAGCGAATCTGGTGTACCGTCTACGATCGTATTGTTCTTCTAAATAACCCATCAAGTTTTCTTGAATTTTTTCACGCCAAGATCGGATTTTGACGACGTCGGTTGACAATCCCTCTGTATCTGAAAATAGTGTATTTAAAGAGTGATAGGTTCATTTTTATTTTATTTTCTTCTTTCTTTGTCGCTCAAATCAACATTTCCTTCGAAAATCGGCCTCGTTCAACTCTTTCATAGACGCCACTCAACATCGGTATACATATTTTTTTCAATTCGATAACATGATAAGTAAGGGATTTGTTTGTACAAACTTTTTTTCCAAATTTAGGCACAGAATCTTGGATATAGGTTTAATTTTTCCTATTAATAGAAAAATGTCTCAAAAATGTAAGTACAGTAATTGTTGAAAGTCAACTTAAAAAATTCGTTTACAGGGGCTTGAACCAGGAGAGTGGAGAGGGGGGGGGGATGGAAAAAACAGTGAATGTGGAGTACCCCGGACTCATACCAACGGTTTCAGCGTCCAATATTTAGTGGAATATGATACTCCACACGCCTAGATCGCCGAAAATCTCAAAAACCCACTTAGAAAGGTACCCATTGACCCCTGGCCACCCCCAGTGGGCATCGATTGGTCTGGGACATATCTTAATGGATTCAGCGTCAAAACATCAGTGGAAAATGACACCCCACACGCCTATATCGCCAAAATTTCAAAAACCCACTTTCAAAACAGCTAGGTAGGTACCCATAGACCCCTACCCACCCACAGTAGAGACCAATCGGGTTGGGACGCATCTCAATGGATTCAGCCTCAAAAAATTAGTGGAAAGCAATACCCCACACGCTTAGATACCAGAAATTTCGAAAACCCACTTTCGAAATGGGTAGATAAGTGCCCTCCGAAGGGCACCAATTGGTCTGGGGTCCATCTCTATGGATTCAGCGTCCAAAATTTAGTTGAAAAAGATTCCCTCCACGCCTAGATCGCCACAAATCTCAAAAAATACATTTTCACCCCTATTCCTTCCAAATTCTGTCTGATCGGACTGATCTCCAACTGGAGCCTCTGACCAAAATTCCAGATTTTGCAGAAAATTTTCTACTACCATAAACGGCGCGGACGGTGGATAAGTTGACGATACTTGATCAGCTCCAACATGGACTAGCAGAATTTACGCTACCGGTACCTGAAACTCCTCAACTAATATTTAATATTAATCAAACCCCCAATCAATTTGCCTACATAATATGTTATGTATGGTATGTATTATGCTGGAGAGATGCCTAAGTGCCTATATAATAGTTGTAAGCGAGGCCATGCTTCGCGTTCATTACGACTATATTCACTTTTATAAGCCAATTTCGATTCCTCACTTTGTAAAGGAATGTTAAAGAAAAGTCTCAATAATTATCATTCAAGACTAACAGAAACCAAAGGGCTGCTGCATGTGCCCAAGTCGGCAAGATCGCACAATACCGAATTTCTGATTACAGATCATCTTGTTACCTAGGTACTCACTTTTTGGGATAAGATCTCCCATTAGGAGTGCAACAAAATCATGATAAATTGGAAATAATCACTCCCTAAACTGATATCAATCCTAATTAGGTAAATCGATTATTTTGGATGATTTTCGAGATGTAATCTTCTATCATCTACTTCCCTATACCGACAGAGCAGGGCAGAGCAGAATATGGAGATAACGCAACTACATAATTGCAATGAATAGCCCTGTTTATGACAGTTGTTGCGGGCTCCGACCGTCGCATTCTGAGCTAGTCTAGTTTGCTTCCCTGGTTATTCACAACATTCGGCTGCAGTTAACCCCACGTTCTTTTAAACACTGATTATACAAACGAATGCGTTCATCACAGAAGGACATCGTTCTTTGAGCTAGAGATTTGAAAGGGGGAAAACCCCTGTCTTCATCCAAAAGTAATGCAATTCAAAAACTCCTACAATTAGGTACCGTAGTTTTATGATTCTCTGACACAATTTGTTCAATTCCCTTCAGGAGATCGATGTTGGGAGAATATTAATATGTTCTAACTGATGCCCTTGTTTGATGAATCGACTTTTCGCATCGAGGTCGAGCTCCTACCATCAGGCATAATTAACAAAATATTACAGGTTGTTACTGAAACATGAATCAACAAGATCGAATGTGGGGTGTCGTCTCTGAAACCGGCTCCCAAATTCATATAAGAAGGGCATAAGTCCTTTTCCTATCAACGATATGATACAAAACCTCGATTTCTCTATAAAGAAATGGAGGGCTGAATCCCTTCTGTTCAGAATCGATGCAGACGACCCCCAAAATCATATTGACAGCCGTAGGTAATTTTCATGAAATATGTGACTGATACCCTCCTGTGATGAACGCATTCAAATATTGAAACACTAATTAAAATTAAGCAAAACGGTGGGCAGGTGAGGAAATCATTAGAGATCTTTAGATGTTGTTTGGTCTTGTAGCTAGATACTCTTTGGGGACCGTCCGTCGAGTAATGTGGGAGTCCAACTGCACTAAAACCCACCTCCCTTGATCTACAAAGCTCAGCCTAAGACTTCAGCACATTACTTCGGGCTGAGTCCGAGCACTTGATCAAGGCTTAGTGGGTCGATTGGTAAGCGGTCGTTCTTTCTCAAGGATCACCTTCCTTCTTAGGATCACTTCGATACAGAAGGCTATACTTTGCCAGCCGTCATTATCATTTATCACTCTTCCCTTAATCCTCATTTTAGAAAATTCCCTTAATCATCATTAAAAAATCTTTTGGTTGGACTCCGCAGGGCTCAGTGATGTCTGCTCTCATCTTCATAATCAGATCACTTCCCGAGATACTTCTCCTGACACGAAGCACAAATGTTGTATGCGGATAACTTCCAGCTGTAAATGTCTTGCAACCCTGAGTATATTGAGTCCTCGATTGCATGCCTTAATGCCGAGCTGAAGAAGCTTGGCTGGTGGTGTTTTCACCATGGGATGCGGGTTAACACCCTGCTGACTAAAGCGATGGTGGTGGGGTGCGTGAGGACCTTGTCGAAGGAGGATGTAGGCCAACATACCCCACTCTCTCAAGGGGGGGGGGGGGGCACTCCGCTGCAGTATGTTGCAGAAGTCAAAAACCTGGGGATCACCATTCAAAACACCCTGAGCTGGGAAAGACAGGTATCTAATATCTGCGGCACCGTGTTCAGGGGAATCTATCAACTTAGGAGAACGGCTTCTGATTTTCCTGTATACGTTCGCCAGCAATTAGTACAATCCCTGGTCTTCCCATGTTTCAATTATGCGGCGGTGGCAATGTGTGATCTGCGGAGCGAAGACCTGGCTAGGCTGCAGAAAGCCCAAAATGCTGGAGTCCATTTCATCGTGCGCCTAAAGTTAGATGAACACGTCACTCCTGCTTACAAAAGACTTAAGTTGCTAAAAATACATGAATTGTAAAAATTACAAATAGCTTCCATCGTCTTCAAGGCCCTCTTTTTTTATTTCATTTTTTTTCTTTATACACTACTAGACAGAGTGTTTTTATTCATTTTCTTGTTAAATGTATTTCATTATCCAGGGAGGGTGGAAGAGAGAGCCTCTAGGCCTTGACCCACCCCTGGTCGCTTAATAAACAAATTCAATCAATCAATCAATTCCCACCAGTTCCTCCAGTGACAGTATCAATAATACTGATACACTTATTCATTGTTAGGAGAAATGATAAGTAATTTTGGTTTCAATCTGTAATGCCTAGTGGGTCCAGCAAATATTGAATTACAGAAACGTTGCGGTTTGACTCAAGTGGTATAAATGGACCTAATCTCAGGAAAATTGGGTGTAAGCGGTGCAAATATTTTGCAACAAAGCAGCTTAATTTTGCTCCATGACTCTCATGCAACTCTTGAGAAATTGATTACATACCAGGATCGAATAGCAAAACCGCCTTCACGCAGTTGAATTCCCGGTCGTCCATTTGAAGGTCTTCCATTGGGTTTACAAGCTCCTTGACAATTTTCTTCGCGAAACGATAAAGATCAATATCACCTTCTGGAGCCTCTGTGAACAGAAAAGAGACGGGAAAATGTAAGTAACGTTGTGTTCAAGGTTGGATAAATTGATAAATGAAAAAGTACCACGGAGGGAACAGGGAAGGTTGATATTTTCCCTGGAGGGTGAGGGGGTTTTGTGACAAAAATCTTCATCACTCACGAGTGACCTTTGATCGCTCAACCCCCTTTGCCCTTTCGAACAATCAGGCACTCCCATCAAAGCTGTGACGGGCGCTTGTGTGCTCCACTCGTTTCAACTCAAGTAGATAAAAGTAGGCCGATCCCCAACAGAAAGATAATTTCTTCCACCGTTCGATCAAAAAACGCTTTCAACACATTGTTTTTCAGACCAATCCCTGATTTCGGAAAAAAATAGATATCCCATTTTTATTTTTGAAATGAACCCAGCGAAATCCTTTCTCATACAGTTCGTATGTACAAAAGGAGTCTCCCTCTCCCGGTGATCACCATTAACCGAGTTTATATCCCACAAAAACAAGTCTGCCGAAATCTATATAACCAACATTTAACAATGAGCCAGTTAGTATGCCCCTTTTAGTTACATGGACTCTAGATGTGGGGGGGGGGGGATCTGATTCTCAGGTCAAACACGTACAAACATTCCAGAACAGAGTACTCAGAGTCATAAATCCAACTACCAACAACTACACGAATCCATGTCAACCCATCGCAACGCCCTCCTGCAACAGCTTTCCAGCAATCCACCACCACCAAGCGCAGACGACCCCCAGACTTCATAAACTCTTAAATCTAGTAAACAAAACTTGAGTATTTACTCATTTAGTCGTTCATACTTATTTATTAATAAATGTTCAACCTATATTCATGCCTTCAGTTCCGACCAACTATAATTATTTTGGCATCAAAATTATAGTTCAATCATTCACTTTTATTCAATGTTATTTAAGCAAATCATCCATGAATCAATGGATAGTACCCCCGTAACAAGTGACATCAGGGGGTAACCCCTCTATTATAATATGCATCCACACAACTGAAATTTAATACCTATATTACAATAAAGTGATTATTGTTTTTTTAAATCTCATATCGCGACTTACCTTCGTAATTAGTCGGAATAACGCAGCGGTCGAACAAAAGAACTACTCCGTCAGCTCGCATCGATTTGTACGCCAGTTCCAAGATGAAAATGTTCACAGCCTTACTCTGAATCAAAATCACCTGCAAACGATAGATTTTCTCATCATGTTACACACGCTCTAGGTTGCCTCCTTGGCTATAAACCAACCCCCTGAAAAATCCTTTCAACAATTGAAAAATTCAAAAATATTGGCGAAAAGTTTGTAGGTTTAACTTGAAGCAATCGAGTTCAAATTTGCGTCGAGTGGGAAAGATAGTATGGTATTCGACCAAATCCTCAATAATGTCAAGTTATTTATACGTACAAATCTCGTTAAATCCTTCCGTTAACGAGGCGAAACTGATTGTCGCTACTAAATTCTACATCATCTAAATAGGTACTCATTTTGAAACACAAAATGTCACTCTTAGGCTAATTGGAGGGATATAATTCAGATATAAAAGCATATTCAGAGAAAAACAAATCCAATTTGGAAGGATGCAGACGATAGTAAAACGATGGCAGTTCATTGGAGTTGAAAGTGATTCGAAAATCGTCATAGGTACTGCAATTTGTGCACCTCATGAAAGAACGTAATAACAGGTCTCACAATTGAATGTTCAATTCTTCAAGGGTGGTTTTGTGTCTCCAGCCGGCGTTTTGCAGCTTTTAACGAGATCTCTTTTATCACTCGAATGTTCGCCGGGCTTTTGATCCACTCTCACTTATTGAGGCTTTACGGAATTTTACGTCGAGAGGAACTTAACTCTGTTATTTCTTCGAGACACCATACCGAAGGCCCCGCTCGACCCAATAAAACTGGCAATGGACCGAATAGAAGAGAATCGAAGTCTGGCGGCTGCCACCCTATAATTCTCCTCCTGTCCACTTGAACTCCTACCAATCGCTCAAGATCGGCCCGAGTAGGGGCTGGTCATGACGTCGAATTACTCCGCCCTTTTCCTCCGGATCTGTTCCCACTTCATATGAGTCTGAACTGTCCGAGGAAAGAAATAGTTGGGCGAACTACTCTCAGTTCGATTCCCAAGATCTTTAGTCTTATTTCCACCAATCGAGAATGGCGGTCTTCACCTTTAGCCCCAAACCGCTCCCTCAAATGTCCTGCCGAATGAAGTCCAATAAAACTAAGTCGAGACGGCTGAAGAATGCCCTCTCTTCTATCTTTCGTCGTCAAGTTGTTCAGTCGAGAGCGTTCAAAATTGAAGGCGCAGTTAATGGAATAGAAACGGAATATCCGACAGTCTTGAGTGGATCCATCAACCCTCATGTTGGGTCTGTCCGATTTCTGACCTGAATCTTTTCCACCCGGAACAAAGGCAAATCAAAAGTCAATCATTTGAGAGGAAAGTTGGAAGAACTCCGTCGCTAGAATGGATACAAACGCTTATAAAATAAGGACCTGCTGCCATCTGCCTTGATTTCAAAAGGCGTTGTCAATAGAGACAGTCAATAGAACATTATAGAGGCAAAAAATAGAAGAGATTTGTTCTTTTAGCAACCCTAATTTCTGAAAAAGTCAAAAGTAGAGAGTGAAGTCGGGCAATGTTCAAGCCGAAGAAAATCCTCGAACCAGGCGCAAGGAGACTAATTTGAACCTCGGACCAGGCGCATGGAGATGCATTTCTTCAACATGGGGAAAATGGGGGAAGCAGTGATCGTGGCGTGTCCCGGACCCATTCCAATCGATTCAGGGTCCCAAATTTAGTGGAAAATGATACCCCACATGCCTAGGTACCAAAAATCTTGAAAACATACAAAATGGGTAATAAATACCCAATTTGACCCATAACTTCTTCCAGTGGGTACCTATCATTCTGGAACCCACTTCATTGGATTCAGCGTCCAAAATTTAGTGGAAAATGATACCGCACTCATCTAGATCGCCCATAATCTCGAAAATCCATTGTACAAAAAACACATTTTGACCCCTACCCCACCCAAATTTGGTCCGATCGGGCAGAAAATTTTCGTGGACCGTCCTAGGCCGGGAATAGACCCCTGACCCAATTTTCAGATTTTCAGAAAATTGTCTACTACCAAGAATGGCGCGGACGGGGGACGGCGTACGGCGGACGGACATTGACCTTTTCTGGTCTAGACACCATGAAACGTCCAGAAATTTTTTTTTTAGCCGAAGATGAGAGGTTGACCATTTGCATGAAGACATAGGTTGATTGTTCAAGGAATAACCAACCAAAACTCTGCTTAACCACTTCGCCTCACCAAAAAGTATTCTGCTCCACAGATCAAGAACCAGTGTCCTCTTGCCCGTAGTCGAAATAAAATATAAAACAGATAAACCCCCGGGGTGCATCAGAACTTGGTACACAAACCTAAGTCTTGTCGAGGACTCATGTCGCTTATCTGGCAAAGTTGACGCCATTTGTGAAACGGCCCAGGCGGAAAGGAAGTTGCCACGAAAGTTTTAGTAGGCACTCCCGCCAACTGAATATTCTCACGGGGAGATAAATTGCCTCGGCTCACCTGATAAAGCACTGTGCGGCTCCAAAGGCGGTTTGACGATAAGCCAAGGCTTTACGCTGCGGAATTCTTAACCTTAGTGGATCCCTCAGGAACAAAAAGGAGTACCTACGACGTTCGGTTCATTCCCGCTGGGAACTCCCGGTTTCCAACGTTGGATGAGGAGTGGGGGAGAACAGTTCGTGCGAGTTACAAACCTTGGCGACAAATTTACGTTGAGGTGTAAGATTGAACTAATTCCTCGTTTGATGGAAACAGACTGAAAGCAAACAACTACCAAGAGCACTCGGTTCAATGCTGAGGATGATTGAAAATGAACCTATTGATGCTCTACTTTGAAAATGGGAATTGATTAAGGAAGCTCATTTAGAAATGATCGGATGAAATGGGTTTCAGAGGCCCCTGTCATTTCAAAGAACCTACGAATTAATGAAGAAGATACAAATGTCAACACTACACGAGAAACTACTCATTAGTATCTACATTTTAGGGTGAAAAAAGTCATAAAACTTGTATTTTCTCTTTCATGGTGATATTCAAGGTAAGATTAAAAGCTGCAAATGATTTCAGAATAGTATATAACTTCGGACGGATCTCGCTGGCGTGGGAAAACGGATATTTGAGTTCTCCTTTGACTTGTTGGACAGAAATTGGATCCTTGTTTCTTTATTTAAAAAAAAAAAAAAAAAAAAAAAAAAAAAAAAAAAAAAAAAAAAAAGATTTTTTACATATTTGTCACTACTCTCCGAATCAATCATCGGCTTATAACGAACAATCTCACTAAAACTGAATATTTAACCAGACTACGCTTCCCAATGGCGACCTCAAGATTAATAGTAATGCCACCAACTTTCACGATGCCCAAAAGTGAAAAAATGTTATACCTATGTGGGGTATCATTTTCCACTAAATTTTGGATGCTGAATCGATTGGTATGAGTCCGGGACACTTCACACTCACCGTAATCCTCCATTTTCTCCATGCTCCTGGTCCGAATAATAACCAACCCCTAAGAAGAATTTGCAGCGTTTTTTGCCTGTATTGGTTTTGTACTTTTGCAGATAGCGTATATTTTTAAGACTCATCAACTGGTTTCCTTGTCTCGGGCTTTGCCATCTAATAAAACTATATTTCGGTCCATTTAAAATAATGTTATGTTTTTTATTATCCGAAATAATCGTTCATTCAGTTTTCTTGCGCTAAATGTACCTTACTCCATTGTGCAGCAATCGAGCCAAAACCTCTCTTAATCGATTTAGCAATCATCGTTTAATGGAAAATTAAATCATGATGGCCCCAGGCCTTCATAACAGTTTAAAGTTGACAAAAATTCATTTGGAAAATATACATTTTTACACATGCTCGCCTCCGTCTAAAAGCCAACGCCCATAGGGTTAAGTGCGATACGAACCTTGTCCTCATCTGTCAGCGATTCAAAGCAGGATATTCTCGATGCCCATTCCCATAAATAGACAATGTACATCCTCAAACCAGCGCACAGCATGGCCGCGTCGGCCAGCCGCAAGTGTTTCGTACCATCCGGGCGTAGGACCTGGAATAGTATTGCGATTCAAATGGGTGTCATAGTAACTTCATCAATTACAATGTTGTCATTAGAATTGAATAATAAGGATCAGCGCGATTGGGCGCGCACGAAGAACAGCACAAGACAAAATGTTGAAAATTGGATAACATTTACCAGAAACCATTTGTCCTGAATTACTAATAATTCAAGGAGGGAGAAGGGCTTCATACTGCACATCAATAAAGCTAAAATATGAAAAATTGCATACCGTATAGGCTGGAAGGTGGATTGTATGCATCTTAAAAATAATTTCTTTTTAGGCAGCGAATCGAGTTTATATCAAGTGGGGTAACAAAAATATTCCTTCCTCGAGGTGAACCGCACCGGAATATGGATCAAGTGAACGAACTTCACAATGATAAATCCACGAGCTCAGCCATTATTAATTCCTCCGTCAACCCTTTAAATGGCCTTTGGGACGATAGATCGGGTAGTATATCGGGGAGAAAGAAAAGTCGATGTTGGAGGAGGGCCAAATATTCAAAGTATTTCATATATGCTGGCGTTTGCCCTTCAAAAGCAATACCTGAGCCCTGTACCCCCTGGAAAGGTTTTTTCTTATATATAGGGACCCTAGGAGACGCCTCCCACTCCATTTTCCCTACCTTCCCGCATCTTTCAGAAGGTAGGGTGGCACAGGAAGGAGAATATAAAAGAGGCGACGGTAGAAGGGAGAATTAATGCGAGGAACTTATAGATCAACCTTTCCGATCAAAAATGTCCAATGCAAACGCTAAGGCCTTTATATTTTGCTTGGAGTTGACATCCCGTTAAATATCTGTTTCCACACTCCGCAGCACTAAGTTAATAATAAATAAAGCTGTCAATAATAAAGATCACGTGCGTTTCATAAACCAAAAAATTTCGCACAAAAACGCACATGACTGTAATTACGCCTGTAATCACATACCCAATAACGCATCTTGAGACGCAAAATGACAAATTATAGAGGGAAAGAGGCGGTTCAAAAGACCCCCTCTATTACCCTAAATTGGATGTACCTATTCACGAAACTCTATACTGAGAAATTATTTCATCGTGTCAAAAGAAAAAAAAAAATACTTACATGATGCCTCTGCCATTATTGGGACAATGGCCTTCTTTTGTAACGAATGTATTCTAGTTTAGAAAAGTACATCTTAGTCATATTAATTTAAACCATTCCTCCTTGACCAAAAATGATAGAAGATGAAAAAAGTCCAGACATTTCAGTGTTTTTCAGTTTTGAGAAAATTTTGAGTTTTTAATTATGCTTCTGAGGTTTTTGAAATAATAAAATCGGATCTCTCTCTACTACTTACATAGTTACAAAAAATCAATACCGCCTGAAAGATGAATACCTACTCAAATCTTATTTCACAACTTTTTGACTGGACTACTTTTTGTTTACCTACGTTTCGCTCCATCTTCTGAGAACAGAAGGTGAAGTTATCAGGATATTAAAACAGCAACTGATAGGATGACAAAGCAATGTAAAGACATTGGGCGGTTAGAAATCTGCAGTCATATTTTTGAAAAACGTAGGTACATTAAGCTTAAGCGCTCTCACAATCATTCAACTTACCGTAACTCTCCGATTAATAAACCTCGTGTCCAGGTCTACTTGTAAAAGGTGGTCCACTGAAAGATCGGCCAACTCTTTTTCCGTGCTCGAATAATTATACAACTTTCCACGTGGGGTACGGATCGCTGAAAAATAACAAAAGGCTTATATTAGGAAACAAATAAGACATTACCCAATTATGCAATATATTAATGTGCAAGTTGACATTGATATCGAATGTAGATCTGATATAAAAAATTTAATACGATCCCAAAAGCTGGGTGAAGTTGAGTTGTTATCGATTCCTTATTTCTAAAATTATCATGGAGAGCCAACGACCAAGGTGGGTCGATCAACAACAGATTGATTTACAGAAATAAATCTCCCACAGGATGAAATAATGAAACATACTGGCGTAATTAACATTTGGATTACCGTAAGCTTGACAAAGGGGTAGAGAGACATTTCTCAGAAGTAGTAGATCACTGAGGAACTCCGAATACTGTGATTGAGATTCCCAGAAACGCATTGTGAAAATCGGGATTTTGTATTATGAGAAGAGGAGAGCCACAGGAAATAAATATTCATTTTCTAATCAAAACTGCGCAACAGTTGACCTCATTACAAATAAGTTTTCCATCGATAATGATCAAAGCGTACGGGTTGTATAGCGATTTCCGATGTTTGGGCCAATGAAAAACTGCAAAAATGTTCCGGATTGAGCTATAATGGCCTAGAAATGAGGAAATTATAATTAGGGGGGGGGGGGGGGGATTTCATTTTCTTCAATGGTTGTGTTGTGTCTCGAGACTCCCCTAAACAATTCAATTTTCCCTCACTCCTTGCTCTCCATTATAGATGTCAACATTATTCTTACTAGAATTCATAGCTCCCAAATTCCGAAAATTGTCTGAATTATAAATCTATACATCAGTGCACAAACCCTTAAAATCGATTAGGATGATTCGAGATTGTTTTCTACGACGGCCGCTAGGGGCTTGTTGTGTTATGCTTACTTCCCTCAATTTGTTTCCTCTCCATTCCTTTTTCTTGTTTTTTTTATTTATTTTTTTTTTTTTTTATTTTTTTTTTTTTTTTTTTGTGATGATAGAGTCTATGGAACTACGCATATATCTAGAAAATCTGAAGTTCATGAAATCTCTTATCAAGGGGGCATGGCCATGAAGCGAAATATCAATTATTGTAACGCTATCGTTCTTTGAGGGTGCATGCACTGATGTCTGGGAAGCGTTTCGTGGAGTTTTAGTCGCAAATACACATTAGCTCAATAATCTAGCTCACGATTCGTCTTTCGGTTTATTATTCTTTGAATAATCAAAGTCACCCAGGTCGTTCTAGGTGGTACACATTTGTCATAGAATTCGACATTTTGGTCAGATTGTCAATGTCGAATGGTCAAATTTCGGGAGCAATGGGAGAAACGACCTCTGGCACGAAAACAGGATGATTATTCTAGGAATGATAAACCAAAACCGAATTTAACTTTGGGAGAAACCGAACTATCGACAGACCTTATAGTTTGTCCTCCCTAGGAAAACAAATTTCCTAACTAGATGAAATGAGACGTGGTGAACTTTCTAAAATTTAAAGTAGTCACATGTTTATTTACCGGACCTTAATCCTTATAGATGATTAACAATTGTATTTATATTCCTTTTTCCCATAAAAATGGCTTCCAGCAGCGCCCAACTGTACTAGATGGCTAAACCACGAAAAATACTACCGACGTAGAAATAAATACATCCCAGGAACCACCACCATGGACTCGAGAGATTCACTTAACCACGGTGGAAGTATACGAGTAAATAGAAATCAAGCTCACCGTCTTTCCTCATGCCGCTTTGAAAACAACGACGATATCGGCAGTAGCGGCACCCGTTATTCCCTTCCTTAGTGAACGAACACGCCTTGGATTTACTGGAAAAAAGGAAGACAAAAAGATAACTGGCGAACTATTGCCACGGTTGCAACCACCTGACAAAAATCACCACGAGTCGATTAGCTCATCGTACTAGTTGTCATCTCTTCAACGCTAAAATGGACGATCAATCGTTCAGTTCCTCCAAAATAATACGTCTGCTCGTATATATCGCTCACCTGCAAACATATACGCGATTCGACCTGACGGAGCGACGGAAAAACGCCTTACATCCGTCGCAGGATAAAACTCCGAAGTGGAATCCAGTGGCTTCCCTCAAGCAAATGACACAATCTAACGAACAGCGAGTAAGACAAATATGGAAATGAATTCACAAACACGAGATCTAAGTGAAGAAACTCCATCACAGTACTGAATTGTATGAGTAGAAATTGACAGTAACTCGAACACAAATTACCCTCACCAGGGTTTTTCTTGGGTAGTGGCATCTTCACTTCTCTAGTTCACTTCCAACGTTTTCGGCAATTACTGGTAAGCCACAGAACCGGACAGATGACGACTGAGTTCCGAGTCCGATTGCGAGGGTAGGTAGTTGCAGTCAAGGGAGGGAACACAGGAAACAGGGTGGGAAGGAGATTCTGGGAAACGCTACCAACGATTCTAGGTAGCACCAATGCCCCTTTCGATCTCTTTGTCCTCCTCAGCTCTGCCTGTGTGAAGACCAGCCACTGATTTCTTCGGATATAATAATATTATCAAGATATTATCTTGTTCAGGTTCCATTGCCGGTTAAGGTCCGTGAGAGACCAGGTAGTTTTGAGGAAGTGAGTTTACGTATTCATGCAATTTACTATTATAGTATACTCTGAATATATTAAAATGGGTCCTGGACGGATTGGAGCCCACTAGAGCTGGGCACGAGTCAAAATGGGTACTTACCTACCTTTTTCAAATGCGGGTTATTAAGATTTTTGAGTACCTAGGAGCGTGGAGTATCATTATCTACTAAATTTTGGACGCTGAATCGATTGGAATGAGTTTGAGACACCCCAATGTTCCTTTGTTTTCCCAATTTCTCCTTTACTCCTTGTTCAAGGAATAACCAATTCCTGAGATTTTGATCTAGACATCATGAAACGCAAACTCAAATTTTGGCACCAATTAGAGAGGTTGACCTTCGTCATTATTACATAGGTTGATTATTCAAGAAATAATAAACCAAAATCTGCTGCCCTACTTCTTTGGATGCAACAAGGGGGTAAACGGCAAATAGTGAATGGTAAATGCAATAAGGGAGACATCTTCCTTGAAGAGAAAATGGCAAGTCTTCTTCAGCAAGACTTCTTACAAATATTTTCTGCCTATCTGTACCTTCACGTTACCAAAATCCATAATATTTCCTTTTTAAAGCAAACAGTTTCTGAAATGTCATCAAGACCGAAGGAAAAAAAACCAACTTGGGAATTACACACCACCGTAAATATTGGCCGTTGAGATTAGAGTGGGGAGCAGAGGTCATTAGATTTGAGGTGAGAACGGTGGCTGTAGTGTCGGGAGGAAGCTCCTCTTATCCCATAGGTTTTTCACTCCTACGAAGGATACACCCCCTAGGGAAACGAGAGAGTAAATATTGTCCTGAGCTCTTCTCTGAGGCAGGCGATGGAATTTGATCAAGCTCCTGTAAAAACGACATGCCCAGAAAAAGTAGAAGGCCGTGAAATCCTATCGTCTTTTTTGCAGGCTCTGCGCGTGGATGAGAATTTACGAGATATTTCACTCCACTGGGTACATCCATCGAGCTTTTATTGTTCTTTCGTATATTCAGTTCGAAGCCTCCATAAATGGCTGAGAGAATCAACACCTAAGGCCGACGCTTTCTTTTCGTTTACGAGATAGGCGCCATCAAACCCATACCCATATTGGATCTAAGAGTTTAGTACGATCCATTCCACGAGTAGCACATCACGTTATCAGATTTCTCCATGTAACGAGTTGTTCGTGGCTCGTCATCAGGTGCGAGTATATCTTTTCAGGGACCCTCCCTAACCAGCTCATCTTCCGACATCAACTCTTGGCGCTTGAGGTCCTTGAATGCCTACAAATTGATTCTGTAGTTGAAATTGAGCGAAGTTTGAAGCCGTCACCATCACTCAATCAAATTATCTTAAGAACCCACTTAGCTGATCACTTTATCCCTCTCCCTCGCTATAAATATCTTGAAGTGCTTCAGGAATTCAGAGGTTTCAAACAGCGTTGCCGGACCAGTTTATATAAAATGCTGCAAGATCATTCACAGGGGCTGGTTATTCCTTGGACCAGGCGCATGAAGACTCATTCTAATCGATTCAGCGTCCAAAGTCTAGTGGAAAATTATACCCCACACGCCTAGATACCAGAAATCTCGAAAAAAACACATTCGAAATGGGTTATTTTATACTGATTTTGAACCAAAACCTCATCCAAAAGACGCCAATCGTTCCGGGACCCGTCTGATTGATTTCAGCCTCCAAGATTAAGTAGAAAATGATACCCCAAACGCCTAGATCGCCGAAAATCTCGAAAAATCATATCGGTCGAGGGAGAGTTAAGGCAGCAGACGAAGACAGTATAGACGGATTTTGAATGTACAACCTGGATAAGCGAAGGGAGAAAACACTTGTTGTGTGAAATTTTGTAATATTTTAAACCTATGAACAATTTATTGTTCAAGACTGTTGAGGTTTGCAATCTCTCTGCAGCTTCTCTGGAGAGGGGAAGCTGTCTACAGACACCAACAAGAATATGTGTATTTACGTACTGGAGTAGCCAGAGAAATATACAGAGCCAGTAGAATTACCCATAACTGCACAGAATACAGCAGAATATAAAGTAAATGACGTCATTGGTCCAAATTGATCGCGATTCACGAGTTGAACTCATTGAAATGGAAGTCATTCGTCAAGCTTTAACAGGCTCGTGGAATGAAAAGGGGAAAGAACAGGGCGGTTAGTGGTTTTGTTTATTCTGCTGATAAGCTCTGCCGCTGCCGCGAAGCCTATTAGCATATAAACAGATTGCTTCAAGCAGGGGGACCCGTGTACAGAGCCGACCTGACCTCATTCAAGTGTTTGTAGTGCTTACCATTATTACGATGACGACGAATTGGAAGAGCGAAGAGGTTTCGAACTTGCTATGCATTGCCTTCGTCTTCCAACGAGCTCTTTATTCGGAATCCTCCGCGTTGAAGAGGCCTAATTTCATTCATGGGAATGATTTTCAGTGACACTTCACTTATATGGGAATACCATTATGCCCGATACGGCGCCATAGGGAAAATCGAACGGATGCCGTTTTATTGCCCTCCATAGTCCAACTACGATGTTATCTAAAAATTGTTTTCCTTTTATATTTTATACTTTGTATGACATTAAGTACCTTTACTTGGTTCTCGTTGTTCCATCAATTCATATCAAAAACAAATTGAAAGATTATTAATTTTATTTAGTTTATTATTCTCTATATAATAGCAATACGAGCAATGCGTATATATTTTCATGCAAAAAGTTTCTTGATTCGGCCCAAAATTTGTTTTCTGGACGTTTCACGATGTCTAAATCAAAATTAGCAAATGTCTGTCCGCCGTCCACGCCGATTTTGGTGGTAGAAAATTTTCTAAAAATCTAAAATTTTGGCTCTAGTTGGTCCTCGAAACTTTTCAGCCCGATCGGACCAAATTTGGGTGAGGGTCAATGTTTCTCGAAAAATGAATTTTTGAGATTTTCGGCGATCAAGGCGTGTGGGATATTATTTTCGACTAAATTTTGGACGCTGAATCCAATGAAACGGGTCCTGGGACGATTGGTGCCCACCCGAAGAGGTTATGGGTCAAAATTGGTATCTACCTACCCATTTTGAATGTGTGGTACTGAGATTTCAGGTACCTAGGTGTGTGGGGTATCATTTTCAAATTGAGTCGAATCAAGAAACTGATAGCATCACGCTAGCCAGAGTAAAAAACTAATGAAAAATCATGTGCCTGCTTTTAGAGTTCACCATCATCCACTATTTGACAGTCTTGTGGGTGCGCAACATTGCGTGCTCGCTGAACCGGTTGCGCTCAGTAACAAATTGGTTAAGGGATCAAATTTTCATGAAAGATCATGAAAAATTGGGGTTCCCATTCAGAATAAGAATGTTGATGTCACTTGCGAATGGTTGCTTGGAGTGCGCAAATTATGTTTACCCCCATTCGGACGATTTTAGGGGAGCGGGGAACAACACGCGAGACACCCTGTAGAAGTGCTGATGAATACATGAATACTCAACCCATCAACCTATCAACAGCTTTCCTGTTTGTAGGTTCAGAACGCCCGCTTTGGGATTGAGTTGGGGGCTGACGTATGTTGACGCTGCCGCCACTTTGCCACTGTTGTTTCACTTTCGGTCGATCCTGACCTCACAATGGTGGTCCTCACGTCCCGGAACGCAATGAAACATTCACACTTGAAAGGCCATAGAAGAGAGTGTTTTTCGAAAACTTAATAATGAATATTGTCATTAAACACAAATAAAACCTCAGGACGGCCAAGTTGACATGAAGATAAATGCGTAGGCAGGGAATAATATTACATAATTCTCTGTGCAGACTTAACCCCTTTCTACGGGGTAGTAGTAGAAACTATGTTTCCTGATGGTAGAGGAAAGATTACAGTAGGTACACCCTGGTTTATAGGTATCTAATATGGGTCTCCGAGGAAATTGAACACAACAGCGGTCTGTGTCCTTTAATACCAGCTATTCCTCGGGTCAACTGCAATTGCCAGGTTGGTAGTGTGAAGGAAAGCTTTTCACACCGATTAGCTCACTCGCTCGTAACAGTGTTTTTCCTCTCCCATGCATATTCTTCCTTGACTGACCTGACTGTTTTTATTACAAAAGCCGCCCACCTTTAAAAATTGAGACAAAGAGTTCTCATTTCACGTTGACGTCGAGTGATTCATGCGGGAGACAGCGTCCCATCGGCCTCGAGTGCGAGCAATTCGTATACAGTTACTCCTGTAAATGGTCGTGACGAGACAAACTGTTATGGGTTCCATTTCATGGATGATGAACTGCCAACGATTTATCCCTTGTCACCACCAGGTTCTCAAAGTGATGGTTTCGTTGTGTCCTGTTCGGAAGAGGTGCTCGCAAAAACCGGGAGAAACGAGAGGAAATGGCCGAGAGGCAGGGTAGGTAGGCGTTGGAATTGAGCCGAGGGAAGAAGAGAATTCAATTTCGTTCAGAACGTGCGAGTAAGCTCGATGATCTGGAGAGGTATCCTGGAAATGAATTATAGTTCCAGCACCTCTGCAGTTAAAAGAAGAGAAGCTCCGGGAACTATTTTGTCATTTAGATCAAATGTCTCCCAACGACCAGGTACAAACGGGAAGAAATTTCCCAAGGGGAAATCAAGGAGTCAGATGACGTAGACGTCAGTGGAAATTCAACCGCTGATTGCATTTGAGCAGAGTTGAATCAATATGTGCCAGTTCAAGCCTCTAGCAACCGAACAAAGATTGCCAGGAATGTACGTTCTGAAAAGTCAGATCTTTCGGCGTACTCAGGTATCTCCACCGGTTCCCCACATATCCGGCCCAGCAAGGTACCTGACGCCCCTGACGGCAGAACTGACTGAATGATCCCTCGATACTACTGTAATTTCTTCAATAATACCGCGGGTTTTGCAGAGACAGCTTTTACAGGGGATTGGCTTACTGTTCATAACTGGCTCAACTCCAATTTAGCAATGGACGTTAGGTGGAGGGGGGTCCAGTGATGTTTGATCGCTCGTTGAGGTTTCTCTTGTCACCACTATCGAACTAGCCCGCAACTGCACGGACTGCTTACCTGCATCTAACTTCCACCCTTTGCGCACCCTTGCTACGCTGGTGATGGCCTAATCACTGGTTACCACTTCAGACAAGTCACAGGAAAACGGGAAACCACTCCTCGCTCAAACCGAGTTAGCCCGGGAAACTCCCTTTCAAAGTGCCAAGTCTGCATTCTATTACCGATGCGCTCTTGAATCTCCATCCCCCATTCAAATATTAATAAGAACCTGGTACTTCGGAATGACGGCGTCAGGGGGAGACTCTTCGCTGAGAAAGTTCGTAATGAGATTCGCTAAACTATGAGACGTCGTTTGAACGAAGTTATCTACGGCGAGGAGGGAAGAGGGTGCCGCACGATTCTAGAGGGAAACAATATCGAGTCAAATCGAATTCCTTGTAATATATGACTAGCACTATTGACTGTATACGATGATATGAGATAGGTAGTAGTTTATAACGTCCAATCGAAATGAGAAGCCTTAATAAATTATCAAAATTAGTATCGTTTATTTAAGTGTCTTGGTGAAAAATGTAGTGTGCTGTAGTCTACTCCGCATTTGCTGGTAAGATTGAGTACATGTATTTGTATGTACAGTACAACTTCACGTGAAAGTGCCTTTGTGCTGTCGCGAACGCAGTAATGTCAGTCGGAATTCATTCAGACAATTCCGTTGTGGATTTTTATTGCCACCATTGAGAGGGAAAGAGTTCGACCAATGCGACTCAATTAAACTGTATCCGGGTGATTCACCAGACATTTAGTGGGCTTAGCCCATGATGGCTCTATAATCAGCAGTAACATGCGCGCTGCTCGAACGTGATTTCCTTCTTGTAGTTATGACTTCAACACGCTCTGTGTGGATGATATATCTGAAGTAGGGTGCATGTGCAAGCACTGCGATGTTGCACAATCAGGCCTGCGTGAAGGGTTCTCCCTCCATTGGTCATTGACAGGCTTGCTGCTCGGCAGGCTCGCGAGTTTTTTTCCCCTTTTGCTTCCAACTGAAAAGCGTGGGGCAGTTGCTGCCTGAAGGGACGTTAGATGTGCTCTGAGAGCCCTTACGTCAAATCCCTTCCCTTAGGCGAGAGGATGTCCGCTACTAGGTCAGACACGCGTGTCCGTTAGGCCCCTGGACAACCATATTCGGATACTTACTGCCGGTACTCAGTTGACCTCTCAATGTCGAGTTCACGCTGGGGGTACTGGATTCGAACAAGCAGAAACCTCGACCAGAAAAGTCTCATGCTCCAGGGAATGACGGCTAAGCGACCTCGGCTACCCAGGACCCAGGCTTTGCTCTTCATCGTGACTGTGCAAAACAGCGGCGATAGGTTCAGGCAACCAGAAGCGAGATAGCCAAACAACCGGACGCTAGGGCCTCAGATTGAGGTGGACTGATAATTCATTGGGCTGGTTTTCCTATGTAATAATGATTCATCGTAGAGTAATGTACAGGGTTATTAATTTTCCAGGAGGTCGGCCTGATAAAAGTACAGCTGCCGCCACTAATTTGTGGAAATGCGGTCCGACCCCCTAGAGATTTTTAATTATCAACTCACGGCCCACCGCTATTCACCTAACCATAGCAGCCACTGATTATTATTATCTTCTTTTTTTCAGAAAAGGGGAAAACCTTCTACGTGCACGTTCAACATGGATCTAAAGCTGTGAACGACTACGACCTACTGTTCTTTGAAGGTATGGAAATCACCCTTGACGCGCACAACGAAGTTATCCGTGTTACACTCAAATAATTGAAAATAAAATCATCTTGCTTGCGCTTTTTCCCCTTCTAAACCGAAATTGAATTTGTCCTGACCTTACTACGTGATCTGCCTAGAAAGTTATTTATAAACCAAATCCCTTGAGAAAGGTGAGAGAATATTAACCCCGCAAAACGTGGAGACTACAAATATACAGCTAAAATACTTCGTAAAGGCCTATTTTAATCCAGCAGCAGTATCTATTTAATAGTAAATTATATGGAACAGCTCGGTAGTTTCGACGGAGCTTACAGAAGAGAGCAACGCTGATGATAATCTTCTAAAAAATAAATTAGTTTATAATCTACGCGCCGAATGTATTTCTGGTAACCCTCTCGTGCCCTAGGAAGAGGTTCTTTATAAGCAAATCAACCTCCAGGGAAAATTATTTAGTTGAAAAATACATACTATTCTGATTCTACATTGAATTTGTTTGTGTACCCATTACAGTGAAATTGGTGAAACCGTCAATTTTCTCCGGAATTAGGAAATTCAAAAAGAATTTATTCGAGCTCCTCCTAAAAATCAAAGACTTTTTTTTAATTGGGTGGTAGATTTCGACTAATTGAACAGTCTTCATGTAAAAAGAGAAAATAAATACATAAAATTTCAAGTTGGTGCCAGAATAGAAATGTAGGTATTAACGTCATGTACCATGTGTGTGTGTATATTACAACATATAACATATTCTTCTCACAGAACGCCGACTTTAAATCTTCCCCAGTAACACCATTTTATACGAAGAATTGTTTGCCATACATTTGTTAGACACTCCAACGGGGTTTGCATCACCCATACTGACGCATACGTACTTGAAGAAAATATCCATCAGTTGATCTAGTGGATGAGGATAATGGAATCCTGTGTGCTTCATTAAGCAATTCGATTCACATTCTATCCTCTCACTGTTTACCGTCCTTCCTCAATGTGCCTTGACTACCCAGCTTGGTGGAAAACACGAAAAGTGATGAAGAGGTTAGGAGCTACACTTTGATTCCCATCCAATCAATATACCCACCTAACCTTCGCTTCCTTCATCCCTTGTTGACATCCGAGTCAAGTCAAGACCCCCTTTGTGTCCCACCCAAGACACTCCTTTTCGAAAGCAAGGAGGAAGATGGCTAACAAAGATTACAAAAACAGCGAGTGGTTTACGATCATAAATATATTTATTTCATGCCGTATTTATACGTCGGCCTATTTCCTATCAACGTTGTGAATCTTGTGCAGCGGAGCAGTAAATCTTTCATACCACTTTCATAGGGGTTCGCTCGGAAATTGGCAACAACTTAGCCCCTCATAAATACGTCCGCTAGACGAGAAAACATTGTGGCTTCGTTCTTCCTAATATTTCCGTCTCTTTTATGGAAAACACTCGGAAAAAGTAGGTAGTCGGTTCATTCTTTGATCAAACACAAGGAGACAAAAACTATTTCCGATACCTGCAAATTTAGACGAATAACGATCAAATTGATCCCGAGATAAGGGATAGAGAGTTTTCCGTGCAAAAATCATTCTCTAGAATTCCAAAGAAATATGTTTGTACGCAGAGTACAGCTGATGCGCAGTTATTAGTTATAAGTTGGTTTTAACACACTGAGATAATAACCGAAAAATTTGCGTCTGTGTGTGATGTAAAGGTAGAAAATATTTGTTTTCATATTAAGCAGAATAGAGGCAGTGGAGGCTTGAACCTAAAATAAGTCTGTGCGGTTTTCAATGCATCCCGAAACATCAAAATTAATAAAGTAATTCCCGGTTAAAGCATAATTTTTCTCGGGTGTTTTTGTAATATTTTTCTCAAGGTTAAATGAATAAATTCATAATCGGGCCACTTTTCTTCTTGGTGAAATTGGTTTTTCCGTGTCCAAAAAGATATTTTTGTTCAACGAAGCCCCACCAATGCCTATAAGATGAGGCCAAAGCTGTTTTGTAGCACTCATAGTAGGTAAAAAATTGAAGTCGCCTTGGAATTATTATCAAACAAAAAGCAAATTTTGAACAAATGACAAACAAAGTTTCATTGTAATAGTTGCCTACTTTATCAGAATTAAACCTAATATTATAGGATCTACACATCACCCAAATAATTCACAGACAGAGTATTGAACAGTCTCTTTAGACAAAGTTCTTTTTTCGCTTTAATTTGGGTTATAATTGGGTCTTGAAGCGAGTAAAGATTAGTCTTTTGCCCTTTTTTTCGTTGTATAAGGGTCGGTTCCAAGAGCTAAATGATAAGCCTGGAATTGGCTGTCTGCCCGAGCGACGAGTGGCCTATATAAAAAAACTTTTCCTTTTGGGCTTAGTCTAACATAAATTGCACTTAATGCTACATTTAATTTATACATTAACTTATATGTGATTTATAGATGTAATCGAAATGCGTTCACATCCATTTCGGCACTGACAAGTGGAATGCGTTTATTTCATTAGCAATTTGAAAGGCAGTGCTTGTTACACAAACGAGGGAGCAATCAGTCGTTCTGATCACGCTAAATGGAGCGAAATATACAATGAACTTCTCGTAACAAGTTGAATAAAATCAATTTAGAATTCACGTCGAGTATTTCTATTCGTGTCGTCAGGTCAAAGCGATCATGTTCATCCGCTTGTTTAATAAACGTTATGCCCGCTGGTTTTCGCTTCAAAAGTGTACTAAAGATGATAATATAATATAATACCCATCCCCGTAACGGACTACTCCGATACAATTATCGCGGTGATTACATGAATTAAATCCTATTCACATGAGTACGTTCACGGGAAACTTGAATAAGTTTATTGCTTTTTTGAGACCTAGGTGCGCTGTGGGGTATACATTTTTATGAGTTTTATTCGCTGAATCAAATAAAATTGATCCCAGAGCGATGACTCAAAATAGGGTAATAAGTAGGGTATGGGTTAAAATGAGTATTTTGATATACGTGGTGGACAAATAGTGTTCCTCACCTGTTTGGGATTCTCCCACTCGCAGTATTCAAGCTGATAAAACTGATGGTGGGGCTTATCTGAGTCTTCCCCTCTCGCCTCGTTGTCACCTCGACCAACTTCTTATCGCTTTCCGAAACTCGACGATCGCAAAAAATAATCAAAATTGCAGTCGAACAACAACCGATAGCTTCACGAAAAACGTGCTGGCACTTTAACAATGAAGTACGGGTACCTCTTGAGGTAAGAGAAAAAGGCGTATAAGCTTAAATGTTCCTATTATACCGTTTGAACTGTAGAGCTAAACAACATACGTCTTGACTCGACCACGACCTGATGCGAACTTTTTTTTTTTTCTCTCTAATGGGAGTTGTTATTCATTTTGTTGGTTATTCCTTGAATAATCAAACCTATGTTTTCATGCAAATGGTCAACCCCTCCGATTCGCTCAAAATTTTTTTCTGGACGTTTCATGAGTCCTGATCAAAAAACGCTGCAAATTCTTACACAGGGGTTGGTTATTCCTCGGACCAGGCGCATGGAAACTGTTTAAAAACTTTGGGGAAATGGGGAAACGGTGGGGTGCGGTGGGTCCCAGACTCATTCCAATCGATTCAGGATCCAAAATTTAGTGGAAAATGATACCCCACACCAGGTACGCGAAATCTCGAAAACACATATTAAGATGGGCAATTGATACCCATTTTTACCCATAACCTCTTCCAGTGGGGTGCCAATCGTTCGGGACCCACTTCATTGGATTCAGCGGGAAATGATACCCCATACGCCTAGGTTCCAGAAATCTCAAAAAAAAATATTCAAAATGGGTAATATATACCCAATTTGACCCATTACTTCTTCCAGTGGGTGCCGATCGTTCTGGGACCTATTTCATTGATTCAGCGTCCAAAATTTAGTGGAAAATGATACCCCACTCGCCTAGATTGCCCAAAATCTCGAAAATCCATTTTCAAAAAACACATTTGACCCTACCCCGCCCAAATGGTCCGATTGGGCTGAAAAGCTTGGGGACCGTCCTAGGCCGGGAACAAACCCTGACCCAAATTTCAGATTTTTAGAAAATTTTCTACTACCAAAAACGGCGTGGACGGCGGACGGCGGACGGCGTACGGCGTACGGCGTACGGGGGACGGCGGACGGCGGGCGGACATTGACCTTTTTTGATCTAGACATCATGAACGCCAGAAAAAAATTTGAGCCGAATCGGAAAGGTTGACCATTTGCATGAAAACATAGGTTGATTATTCAAGGAATACCAACCAAAAGGTCAATGATGTCTAGATCAAAAAAGGTCAATGTCCCCCCCGTCCGCCGTCCGCCGTCCCCCGTACGCCGTACGCCGTACGCCGTCCGCGTCGCCGTCCACGCCGTTTTGGTAGTAGAAAATTTCTAAAAATCTGAAATTTGGGTCAGGGGTCTGTTCCCGGCCTAGGAGGTCCTCCAAGCTTTTCAGCCGATCGGACCAAATTTGGGCGGGTAGGGGTCAAAATGTGTTTTTTGAAAATGGATTTTCGAGATTTTGGGCGAACTAGGCGAGTGGGGTATCATTTTCCACTAAATTTTGGACGCTGAATCCAATGAAATGGGTCCAAAACGATCGGCACCCCTGGAAGAAGTTAGGGTCAAATTGGGTATATATACCCATTTTGAATATGCGTTTTGAGATTTCTGGAACCTAGGCGTGTGGGGTATCATTTTCCGCTAAATCCTGGACGCTAATTCAATGAATGGGTCCCGGAACGATTGGCACCCTCTGGAAGAAGTTATGGGTCAAATTGGGTATATATTACCCATTTTGAATATGCGTTTTCGAGATTTCCGGTACCTGGGGTGTGGGGTATCATTTTCTACTAATTCTGGATCCTGAATCGATTGGAATAGGTCTGGGACCCGCCTCACCCCCTGTTTCCCCATTTCCCTCATGTTGAAGAAATTAGTCTCCATGCGCCTTGTCCGAGGAATACAAACCCCTGTGTAAGAATTTTTTAATTTTTTCCCCTGCGGTTTGGATCGTTCCTATTTTGAGATGTATTATTGTATGTAAATTCATAGTTTTAAGGAAGCGAACCCTTTGTGGTATAGGTCTGTGTAACCTGATAACTACAAATAAAATGCTTTTGATTGATTGATTGATTTGATTGATATACGTGGTAGACATGGTGTCTAGATCAAAATAAGCAAATGTTCAACCGCCGTTCACGCTGTTTTTGATAGTCGAAAGATTTAGTTCGAGATTTTCGGCGATCTAGGCGTGTGGGGTATCATTTCCCTCTAAATTTAGGACAGCTGAATACAATGGGACGGGCCGCAGAGCTATTAGCGCCCACCAGAAGAAGTTATGGGTCAGAATGAGTATTTACCTGTTTCAAAAGTGGGTTTTCGAGATTTCTATTACCAGGGGTATCATTTTCCTCTAAATTTTGGACGCTGAATCGATTGAAATGAGTCTCCATGCTCCTGGTCCGAGGAATAACCAACCTCTGTGAAAGAATTCGCAGCGTTTTCTTGATAAATGCACTGAGGATTACGTTCGAGCCTTGTGCTGGGCTCGTATTACCTACAAGACAATGATCACGGCCATGGCTGAACATGACGTGGATCAATCCTAAAGACTAGCCTTCTCTCTGGTCTATGGTTTAAAAGCTCCAGTTAACTGTAAAATTGTTACAAGATACGGGTTCAAACCGAACGTGGTCGAATTGAAGTTTTTAGAATATGTTTCTGCAAAATTAGGCAAGCACAAGTCGAGCTCTCCCAAAGGAATAAATTATTCATCAAAGTAATTGCTTATGAGGTAGGTATCTAAAGGAAATAAGAAACTAATGACTCCCCTAATTGTGGCTTCCCTACGTGCCTCGTGGACGGGATGGTGAGGAAAAAATGGGGCAATTTAGTTGGCAACTTGATGCGCGGTAGGGAAATGAGGGGTTGCGTGAGTAGAGGGGTGCCTTCCCGCCTTTTGTAGCCCTCTGCTCTCTTGTTAGATCGAACTCCTGGCTGGAAAGCTTCTCTCGACTTGATGAGATGCTTCTTTGAGCGAAAGCGTAACAGGAGGAGCGTTCCCAAACCACTAGCCGCCGTTTTTCTTTTCTTCAGAGAAAAAAGCCCGTATATCGTAAACTGGAAAAATACGGTTGTTCTGTCGCTGTCCGATTCGAACTTTCCGTATGGAAATTTCCTTCCGAGTTGAATAATTTCCGCAGATCAGCCGTTAATCGCCATTTGAAATTTGGAAGGCTAAAAAAATATACCAACAAAGTTGTTGGTGGTGAGGTTGATAACCAATAGATGTACATAGATGGGAACCGCTGGTTTCGAAGGGTTTCCGTGAAACCTAAAGGTTCTCTATTTGTCAAAACTGCACATGATGTGTGGCGATAGACGAGTCAAAACTGGAGGTTGAATACCTCTACCAATGAACAGGCCAGACTCGCAGGTTTCCAAAAAATCCACGAAAACCGTCGGTAAAACCACTCGAGTATGGCTGTCAAATTGACAACAGTCATTAAAGTAATAGGAACTGTAAAAAGCTGCACGTATTCTGTAGGGGTAGGGGCCGGGGTAGCCAAGGTTCGTAGGCAAAAATACCGTAAATATTCCTCAGAGGCCATACGGTCGACAATTTTGATTATTCGCCGTATGATAACAGTGGAGCTTGTTGGAGTGACTGCGTGTATCATTTTGGGATTTAATAGCGGACTGATCTTATATTTTAGATTCGATTTGGACAAATGACCTCGGTTCTTTGTCTTCAAATGAGCTATGACTCAACGTGTGTATCCAAGCATTACGCAGCCCTCCTGATTTTTTCGAATGTAGTCATAATTGTTCACAACAGAAATAAATACAGAAACTGTCGGCGTGGTCATAAACTGTTAGGAAAGGGTATCACAAGCAGTGATGCCCGGCACCTCAAGGGAAATTTCGTCTAAGCTGAGGAAGAAAATGGGTTTGAAAGCGACTGCGAGAAAAGCGTCCGTTTAAAAGATAAAACGGGTTTTCAAGGAGAGTCCGCTATCGGGAAACCTGTTGGCGTTCTTGGATCCTAACGTGAAAATGATGAGAGCCTTAAATGTCTCGAAGAGCGATAAAAGCCGAGGAATTGGGTTAAGGAAACCAAGTCAGTAGGCTTAACTAAGTTAGGCTCCTCGGCAGGGCGCGTATAATAGTGGCAGTACATTTACGCCCCTTCTCTCTCATACGAAGGGCAGAATGGGTCGTCTTGGAAATAACAGTTCAACGTTGTCTCTGCACATATTCCATTGTGTTTCCTCCGTTGGGACGTTTGTGGATGAATTTTGGAACGAGCCGTCTCGAGGGTCGTCGAGTTTCTCAAATAGCATCACTAGTGAGCGCAGTGATTGCTATGATGGGAGGAAAACACGGATGTGGTGTTCCCGAGGCTGCCTGTACGACCCTCCCAATATGACACGTTCGGTCATAAATTGAGGTCCGCTAAAAAAAATCACACTCCCGAGTTCGTAGCGTTGGAGTCGCCATTAAATGTGTATATGAACGATTCGCCACGAGTGCCACGTGAGTCCTTTGAGCTTACTACGAACCTCCTTATATATTTCTCGGGTTTTATGGGCAACGGAAACGGACATGCTTCGGACACGTCCAGAAGAGTATAGCATCCTCGTCTTTCTTCTTTCAAAAAGGCGCAACTCATCGGAAAACGCCAGTTTGTATGGGAACTCTCCCGACGGCGAGAACTTGAAGGACGATTGCTTTTATATCGTAAGAAAGAAAGATTTGGAAAGCTCATGTTTAATGAACAGGGAACCCTGAAAATGATAGTTTTGTATACCAGTGGGTATAAACTCGAAGTTTTTCGGTTATGTACTGTGAACGCAGACGATCACGGATTTCAATTTTATTTCAATGATAAACTTGAGTTTGTTAGTAGAAACTTTTGCTTTTGGGAAATTTTAATAATATGAAATAAATAAATTGAATTCGTGTAAATGAAGCTCTAAAATATGGCCACGTAGCGCACTCTTTTAGGGACATGAACAAAATGACGTTTTGGTTGGTTATTCCGCCCCAAAATTTTTTCTGGACGTTTTACGATGTCTAAAACGAAAAAATACCACGTGCGTCCGCCGTCCACCTTCATTGCAGTTTTTGGTTGTAGAAGATTTTCTCAAAATCTGAAATCTGGGTCAGAGTCCCGTTTACGGCAGTAGCTGATCGTCAAAACTTTTCATCCCAATCGGACCAAATTGGGGGAAAGAGTGAGGAAGAGGGTTAGGGGTCGAAATGTGTTATTAATTATGTTAACAATTAATTAATGTGCGTTTTGAATTGATTTTCAAGATTTTTAGCGATCTAGGCATGAAGGGTATTTTCTACTAAATTTCGGACGCTGAACCCGATGAGACGAGTCTCGGAGCGATTGGTGCCCATTGGGGGTGGGCATGGGTCAGCATGGGTACCTAGGCGTGTGGGGTATCATTTTCCACAAAATGGGGGAGTACAAACTCCAGGAAACTACAAACTCACTGTTTCCCCCATGCTCCTGATCCGAGGAATAACCTACCCCTGTGAATGAATTTGCAGCGTTTTTGACCAACAGTGGACGTGGAAACTGGCCTACACTTACCCCTGACAGTTCTTGTGATTTCTGCTGCATGTAGGTAAGTTACTCCAGGGCATGTTTTGTCTAAGGCCGGGTACACACGTTGAGGATTCCGGAGAGGATTCCGAAGAGGGATTCCTCTGAGAAAAACCTCTGAGGCGGCCGGAGCATCCACACGTACGGGAAAACCAGGAGGCTTCGGCCAGAAGTTTCGACACGCGAGAGGCCTTTCGAGGAAACCTGTGAAAAAATTAACGAGGAACGACCACTGTGACGATACTCAAGCGATACCTACAACCGATCACCTCATCCACACGTGAAGGAAGGGGTTCAATTCCGGGAACTGGAACCCCGGCCTCAGGTGGCCTTTCCAAAAATTGGAAAGGCCTGGCGGCCTGTTCGGTCCGCCTCGACCCGTCCACACGATCCGTCGGCCGGAGAGGAATCGATCAACGAGGAATCCTCTCCGGAATCCTCAACGTGTGTACCCGGCCTAATTCACATTCATTTTCTGAAACCTTCATACAGAAAGGACGCGTGCAGTGGCACAATTTCTCCAGTGTGAAAACCGCTCCATGAGCGTTTGCTTCTTCGTGAGCAATGGATTTCGTTCAAAAATAACATTCTGCCAATCAAAAACATGGATCTCATTCGGTTACTACGAGTTGATTCTACCACCGGTCTGGCCAGAAGTTTCAAAGTTTGCCGAAACTATAAAAATAACTGCCGAAACCGCTCCACCGCGATAATAAATTCCCACCCAACAACTTTGTGAATCGAGTTGGGTGAAAATGTTTTCTCACGAAGATCCCTGTTCTCATTCAATTTGAACATCCCTGCGGCTCCTCTCGCAAACGTTCGGACGAACAATAACACTAAGGCAGTCGATAAGCATCCCCAAATGTTTACGTACTGTAATCTCCTCCGCGGTGGGAATTCGAGGTTGATGGATACTAATGAAATTGTGTTAGGTTCGTTGTTTCACAAACTTGGTCCGTCGGCTTTCTGGGTAAATGGAGCACAATGGAGCGTAATGGGGGATTTTTGCCTGGGCGCAGTCTGAACACTCGCAGTTTTGCTTTCTCAGTGTTTTTAACTCGGCTTAATTGGGCTGACTCCCTTCTCGTTGAGAGCTGGCGTTTTTCTGGTTCCTCGAAATGATGGATTTGCCGCTTCGCTGGAAATGAGTTGTTTCATTTGTTTGGAGCGGTGATGTTGCTTCCTCATAAGTAATGGCTTAATTGTGCTTCATTATACCAAGGTCTACTGTGGGACAATACAAATATCCTACGTGCGAGCCAAAAAAAAAAAAAAAAAAAAAAGTGATAGAGGCTCAAACAAACCTGGCGTTATGCACATTATTCACTCCTTCCGCTATACTCTAATTACGCTTAAAAAGTGCTAGGCTAATTATGGTAACTATGCGAGAAAGAAAAGCCCAGCCCAATTACTGCTGACCAAACAAAATTAGTCTTCATTTCATTTTTTCATATCAAATCGAAACACATATAGTTCGAGTTTCTCGTACAACTTTAATGAAAATCCACATTCGACGTTTCAGGTTTTTTTTTTTGGACACATTCTAGAGCGATTTTTTGAGAAAAGTGGAAAATTACAACCGTTGGGACGCGGCCCATGCGATTAAAAGGAAGACAGTAGCAACCCCTCCCCTTTAACCACTCCTGCCGACACTTTTTAAAGCCTCTTTTATCTCGTTCTAGAGAAGCAATAAAGGAACAAAATTGTCCCTATTTAGCTCAAGAGGTCATAAAATCAAATATCCATTTTCCAAAAATTGAAATTTGGTAATAGAAATATTTCTAAAAATCCGGAATTTTGATAAAGGACCCGTTTCCGGCTCTAGTTGGTCCTCTAAACTTTTCATTGAAGTTCATTGAATTGGGAGATTGAACCTCGATTTTCCGGATTATTTGGGAACTAGGCATATGGGAGTATCATTATCCTCTAAATTTTTGACTCTGAATCTATTGAGATGGGTCCCGGTATCCACTGGGGGTGGGTATTGACAAAAAATTAAAATTAAATGGATATTTTAATTTATTCGCTGCTCTCTGCATTGAGCAGCGAATTAATTTTTCTCTGTCCGTATTATCAAATATTCGCGCCACAATCTACCGTATTTCCGACACTTGCAAGCTGATTCAGACAATTTCATTGGGCTCTTCACACTCGAATTCGTACGAGTTGAAATCCGCTCTAAGCCGTGTTTTGACCCGCTAACCGAAGCCTCGGTCAGCTCATGATGCGAAAGAGGATTTGCTAACATAACATGCTAAGTAGAGTGGTCACTGGTCGTACCTTCGTCTGATATTCATACCGTACCGCCTGCTATTTGAATACACGTGTTCGGACTCAAGCGGGTACGCATCAATCAAATTTCCATGAACGGAGCGGAATGGATTTTCAACCAACTTGGAAATGAATTCGATTATGATTTCTGTTTGTATGAGGCCAACAGATCCTTTCTTGATTTATCATTCTGATTTGAACAGTGAGCCCATGTTATACGCATTGACTGGAGGTAGAAATGCTGGCCTTAATAATTCCCCGAATATATTATTACTTAAGTCCTGTGAGCGTCGGTCGGTTTTAGGCCTATTTCAACGGTTTTGACGATCAAGATGTACTGAAAAAATGACACCCCTCTCACCTGGGCTCCCAAAACCTCGGAAACCCATTTTCACCCTTGCCTTGCCATTGTTTTGATCCATTGGCTCGAAAAAATTGCGAAAGCCTGGCAGGCATCAATGAACAAAATTCCGATTTGAAGGGAAATTCGACCCGCTAAAACGGTGAGAACGAACGGTTTTTGGTTAGTATTCCTTGAATAATCAACCTATGTTTTCATGCAAAAATTCAATCTCTCCGAATCGGCCCAAAAATTTTTTCTGGACGCTGAATCGATTGATATGAGTCTCCATGCTCCTGGTCCGAGGAATAACCAACCCCTGTAAAAGAATTTGTAGCGTTTTGAATCAAGACATCTAGAAAGACTAGTTTTTAAATGTTTGGACCACCCGGAGAGGTTGACCACAGTCATCAACGGGTTGTTCTTCCAATAGTAATGAACCAAAATCGTCCTTCCCATTTTACTTTTGAGAAAATAACTGTTGAAAATTACTCCAAAATCAAAGTTTGTATAGTATGAAGGCTTGCAGCGATTTGTAAATAATTATATCATTATTTGTGAGCTAGTAATTACTTATTATTCTTATTGTACAGATAGTTTAATCACTCCCTCCTCCACCAACTATTAGATGTGTCGGTAAATGTGAAGGCGATGTTCTGTATATAACAAGACACGCGCCAACATGTCCATCTTTATTAGATGATCGTATGTGTGCGTGTCTATGTAGCCACAACGTAGGAGGTTTTAAGTTTCCAACATTCATTCGGCAAAAAATCCTTCGCTGGTTAAATTTTTTTTTTTTTTTTTTTTAGTAAGTGACCTTTTTGAATAAACGCGGCAATAAGCTCCACGTGCTTCTAGCGTCAACAACCGTTTTAACAGAAAGGAAGAAAAGACCTTTTGACATTAGATAAGAGGATGAAAGGTTGCATTCAACCCGCGATGCCATTTTCCGACTACATCGACTCTTCGCACGCACCTGGCCGAGTACACGCAAAGCTCCTGAAGGGGGTAATTGAACTGCCAGACTTCACATCTTCTTTTATGCGAGTGGAAAACGACATGTCTTTTTCCTTTTGTTGAAGAGAGCGAATGAGGGATCGTCTTATGGGCGACGACTTATCGTGGTTTCAGAACGAGCAAGTCCACTCAACGTTGGGGCTTTTCACACATGTGAACTCTCACATGTTTCTTGTAAGATTGACGATTTGTTATTTTCTGATAGCGGAATGGGTGCTCGATGATAAATATTGTATGAATTCACTTTCATCCATTTCAAAAATTTGTATTCACTCATTCTTTGAAGCTTTTTTTTAAGAGAATAAATGCGAACTTACAATATTACCGTAAGTCCAGGCGCACGCGGCTCACATAAAAATCTGTCATCACGATATGGCTTATTATTCTTATTCTTATTATTATGTATTATTCTAGTTGGTACATTCCTGTAATCCGAAAAAAAACATCCCTGTTATATTACTCTTTAGGAACGTTTCAATACCCGAAATGTTCGTCCGTGGGAAGAAAAATGCCCTAACACGCTTCGAATAACCTGAAATTTTGTACTACTTGTCATTTTTTGTGATAGTTTTGTCAGTTTTATGCGCTCAAGTTTGGAGAATAGCTCCTAGAGTTTTTAGGAACATAGGCGTGTGGGGTTACATTTTCCTTTAAATTTTGGACGGTCAACCGAATCAGATGGGTTCCGGACAGATTTCCACCTCAGAGTACACTACCTATTTGAGGGAAAAATAGGAAAATAAATACTTTTTCTTAAAAGAAAATTTCCTTCTTTTTCCTCCTTAATAATAGTCTACTCCTTGGTCCACAGAGATACGCTTTTCAGCAAGATGCACTCAGAATTGTAGACCATTGTAAAATAAATGCCAGGTTTTTTTTTTTTTTGTCAAATGATCGATAGCAAACTGCAGTCATGCAGGGGGCGGATTAATGAGAAGGTTTATAGGAAATGAACGCCCTTTCTCGGGAAATCTCGTCTCAAGAGAACCATTGTCTGGAGTGGAAGAAGACTAATGGAAAGCGATCAACTGAAATGTCACAAAAGCCCGGAAAAGCTTTTGTACTCATTTTTTCAATACTGAAAAGGATGTTTTTACTGTCTTCAATCGATTACTGAATAGGCGACGGAAATCTAAAGTTGCAAAGAAAGGTACATTATTTTGAAAAATGTCCATCACTTAATTTAGTTTTTTCTATGTTTATTCAATAGATTTTTTTTCGGAAATGAAAAAAAAATTAATTCATATCGTTTTCAATAATCGTATACTCTGAAAACCTCAAAGATGTAATTTCCCACTCAAGCGACATACATTTTTAAATGAATTCCAGCGTTTTCCAAGTTAGGATCCTGAATAAGGCGGCAAAATCGAGCAACATCATCATGATTGAGAACTTAAAAATTCGTGGAAGAGCTGTTTTACAGACCATTAGCTCTCCTGTACTTCTCGCACTTTTGGTGGAATAGTGTTATTTGATTTTGAATAATCCACTCGAGAAGAATCCGGTCTAATGTCCGTTAAAGAGAAAAGCAGCGTTAAAATACAGCGGCTATGCATCACAGGGCGTTCAAAGCTCGAATGAATGAAGTAGAAATATCCCAGTCGTCTAACTCAACATTTTCGTGGGTGTTTGAGTTACATGACGCTACGTGAAGATTGATTGGCCCCAGAGGAGTCCTGATGTGTCCTCTGTGTAATGGAATTCCTCCTGAGTAGTTAATAGCCACCAGGTAACTGAACCAACCGGAGCGAAGAAAGCCTGTGAGCTGTGGCCTCAGGAAGGATGAGGCCGCGTCCTTGTTGAGTGATCTATCTTTTTAACCGATTACTTCCTTTCCAGTGGATGTTCTTCTCCAACTTTTCCTCTCCCTTTTTTTCTTCTACGCAACCCTCGTCGTATTTTTTCGATCATTCAGGGTGTCTCACGGACGCGTTACATGGCCCTTTTTATTTTCCTAAGCTCTTCTTCATCCGAGAGGAACGGTTTTTGTACGTTGGCGGAGGTGGGGGTGTTTTCTCTTTTTCGCTCACCTTCCGCTCCTTGATGAAATACAAGAAGTATTTCCTCGCGTCTCTCACCCTACGTAATATTAGTTGACTCTGCGGGTCAACAGGAACCAACATTCTGTTGATGAGTTGTTGACCGAGCAACGGGAAATGGAATAACCAAGGAAAAGAGTCGGATTACCTACAGAATATATAACCGCACTTTCCACTCTGGGCTTTTATCGTCCATGCATTTTTTGCTCAACCCACGTAGAAGGACCTGAAGCGACCAAACCAGACAATAATCGCTTCACGCTCTACGGAACGATTTTCGTAACAACACGCCTGTTAGGCATCTGTGAACGCTCTCGATGGATGTTTCAATTCACGAAGGGAATCCAGGCCTAAATGATATACGCGGTCTCGGGTGGGTTGGTCTTCATCTGACGGCATCACGAGCCCCACAATACCGGGAGAAGCTTGGAATTGATAGCGCTTAGAGCCTCCGTGTGTTGAAATGAAAGAGCTGAAAAGGTCTTTGGCCGTACCCTGGCTGATTACAAAAGGCTCCCGTGTGTCGCAATGTGACGACAAGACACATCAGGTTACTTCTTTTGTCTAGAGAGTAATATACGTTGTTCGGGCAATAATTCTACCCAAATATACCTGAGGACTCCCCAAATTTAGCAGGCAACACGGAACTATTGAATTTGTATGAACCAATTTTTGTTTTTTAGTTATTTGAGGGCCTGGCATCAGAAGTGTGTAATTTTCCACTAAATTTCGGACGCTAAATCGAAAAAAAATGGTTTTGGACCGGTTGGAGCACTTTTGGAAAACGATATTAATGAGAAATATAGTCAATTTTGGTCTCTAGTTATACTTACTTTGGAGACCTCGAAGAATGTTGCGCTATTCCACAGAAGCGAGATCCATCCAGAATAATAAACCGTTGTAAGACATAATAATCTCATAGAATTAGAATGATTTGCCGTAAAACACCAAGAAAATAAACCATTACAGATTAATTGGCAAAAGATCTGCAAATACTCCTCGTGAATAATCGAGAGAGTTTAGCAATCGTGTTACTGGTTTAATTTTTTTTACTTTTTTAAAAATGTTTAATGTCCATGTACCAAATTATACATGCTGGACAAACAAACCACATGAGACCCTGGACAGACAGGAGGGATCAATTAGTTGGCCTGTGTATTTGCTGCCATTCCATTTGAGGCTCATTGAACACGATTTCTGTTACAGGGATCCCAACATGGTCGAGTTTGAAGACTTCGACATTGCCAACCTGTCAGAGCCCGTGTACTACAGCCCGAACGAGTCTCTCTCAGACACCAACGTCACGAATTGGGGCCTATCGGAAAATGAACGGCTGGTGAACGTCACATCTGAGATGGACATCAACTACGCCCTACCATTGTATGGCTACTGCATGCCGTTTCTCCTCGTCGTCACGATAGTCGCCAACACGTTGATTGTCGTCGTCCTGTCGAAACGTCATATGAGGACGCCGACGAACGCGGTGCTCATGGCGATGGCTTTGTCGGACATGTTCACTCTCCTATTCCCAGCGCCCTGGCTCTTCTACATGTACACGTTTGGAAATCACTACAAGCCACTGTCACCGGTTGGGGCCTGCTACGCTTGGAGGGCGATGAACGACATCATTCCAGGTCTCTTCCACACGGCATCAATCTGGCTAACGTTGGCCCTGGCAGTGCAAAGGTATGTGAAATCCAGAGATACTCAGAGATAAGTGAATTCACGAACTTATGACTATATTGTAGACACTGACAGTATTGATAAAGAAGAAATCATAAGTTTAACAATAAGTATTTTCAATGAACAAAAATAAACCGACTTAGACGTAACAGTGTATGGCCATTGTGTGATAGGTACGGCTGCCATCATATTTGGACTCTTCTCCAAACATAACCACGGCAGAAAAGCTGGGTTTATCCAAATAACGGAAAACGGGAAAAGCTCGTCATTTCCCCAATGTGGATAGGTACATAAGCCCTCTTGAAAGTTAGCTTCGCGAATTGATTCCCGCAACGCTCGGAGATTCATTCCATCCAAAACTCTCCCCGCGAGCCCTTTTTACGGGTTCTCCCAAACAGCGAATCGTCCACGTGAGGGTCGTCTGATTCGTTTTTGGCTGGGAACAATCGAGAACGGGGAACACACCTATGGTGGAATAGGACTGAGAGGATTTTCATAGCCCACGAAATGACCCGTGCGACGCTTTCGCCATTTCATAGATCCCTTTTGGCGTATCACCTTGTTACGGCCCTCCATTCGGCGCCATTTCGCCTTTTTCCCCCTCTGCCTTCGCAGCATTTCCCCAGGCTACCTATCATGGATTGGGGTATTTAATGAAGACTCGGTGCCAGTTGGTTTATCGTATCTACAGCGACGATGAAACGCCTAGAAGAAACAATTTGGGGCAAATCGGAGAGGTCGACTTTCTGAGTGAAATATAGATTGATTATTCAAGGAATAACCAACCAACGAGTGCAAACTCAGTGGCGTATGGCGGACGTCCATGATACTATGCGGCTGACTTCTGATAACAATGATTATTTCTTGCGTATTGAGCGGCACCAATGCCCTAACCTGCCCGATGGGGGTTAAACGACCCATAATTGACATCAAATAGCATGTTGTATCCCTCGAGCTAGTTTTATTATGCGAAAAAGGAGCGGACGACTCGAATAGGTATCCCAGGACGGACCGACTTCTTTCGCCGGTTGATTTATTGCTAAAGATATATTTTGGTATGACAGGGAAAACAGTTAACAGTTAACCTGACCTCTCTACATTAAGCGGATTACGTAGTTTCATACATTTTCTAGAGAATTTGATGGCTAGTTTGACATGGAGAGCCATCATGAAGATTCCGTATCCAAAACATGCTAGAGCTTTTATTTTTCTTCTAGATGAGGATTTTTCCACAAGAGTGCACATTTTCTGACAATCTACATGGGTTTCATCGATCACATTTATCGGTACGCTGAGCTTCCGCGTTACCATCCATTCTCTATGAGAGAGATTCAAAACTAATGGGATCAATGTTGCTGAGGAAAGTAGCGACGGTGAGAATTTGCTTTCGCTGAGGGGTTTTGGCGTGGACAAACATGACGGTGTGGCGTAGATGGTCCGGATATATCATTTTTTTATCGCGTGTTTCTCCCATTTCGACTTGGGGAAGGTTCTTCAATATTCTGGGGAAATAACATTCGATTCAACTCGCTCCCTCGGGTGGCCAAGAACGTCCATTTATCCCCTCGACTTAGGTTCGAACTGTGGGGGAGTCAACAATGAAAAGGCAGAAGAAAGAACGGGTTGGGGAGAGGAGATGTTCATTTTCTCCAATAACAAAAGTGGTATTTGTGCGGAAGGCTTGAAAGTTTGGTTAACAGTCCACTGAACTCCCGTTCTGATAAAACTCCCCGTCTCTGCTGACCCTGGCGTGTTTACAAGGTTCTTCAAGAATCGACTACTGACTACTTCCTCCCCTGATCGGTGATCCGTCAACCCTCACGCTCAACACATTATTCGCACGTTTCAACGCGGTGCAATTTGCTATTCCTGTTTATTCCGGCACCAGGTGCTTACTCTGCGTCACAAAAACCTCAAAAATGTCCTTGCAGTTTCCCGTGGTGACCATACTTAGAAAATTACCAAAATGAGAAATGAGAACACAGAGAATATGACAAAAATGACAACTTATCAATATTCGGACAAATATAATCGAGTCATTCCTTCTGAAAAGAAGCGTTTTGGTTGGTTATTCCTGCAAGCAAAATTCTTAAAAATCTGAAAATTTGGTCAGGTTCTCACAGCTTTTCAGCCCGATCGGACCCAATTCGGGGAGTAGGGGTCAAAATGTGTTTTTGAAAAATGGATTTACGAGATTTTCAGCGATCTAGGCGTGCGGGGTATCATTCCCCATTGTCCAGGGAAATTGCTGGACACTGTTACTGAATCAGAATTTACTATCAATTACGTAAGTAAACTAGACTTTATTTCTGAATTTAAAAAAAAGTTACAGTTTGTCTGGAATTAATTTTTACAGAATTTTTTGTGAACTATCCACTTTCATAGTCAGAAAAAGGTAGAATAAACCTACCAACAGGTGAAGTATGAATTAATTCAAATTCTACAAAGTATTGAAGCGTGCTCATTGACAAGAATATTTACCAACATGTTTCCGATTCTTGACTAGAGGAAATTGGATTTGGATTATTTTCCTACAAAGGCATATTTCTGCCTCTTCTCTTCTCAGCTTGGTCTATGGAAATCACTTAATAAAAATCGGGAGGGATGCAAAAGAGCAGTGCCGTTCATTTGGCTCGGAGATTTCAATAAACTATCGTATTTTAGGTGAAGAGGTGACTCCCTGATGCACTAACATGTCTACTTCACGTAGCGGGCTGGCTAACGTATAACACTATAAAATAGACTCAAGCTCATAAGCTTAGAATTAATAATGGAAATATATGCAATCCGACGGAGCTCTGAAGGTGAAGAAAAGCCAATCAGACACCAGTCGCGTCACTCGAAAATATTTGGCGACAACCTTCAACTTCATAATGACGTCAATCCTTATCACCCGCTCATCAACTGGTGCCAAAGAGTCACACAGTATCATTATGTCACTTCATCCCTTCAAATTATTCTCAGTTGATTCAGGTTGATTCCCCTTCATTGTGAGTCGCTCTGTAATCCCACATCTCATGCCCTACAACGTTGTACTTTGGGTGTCGCTGAATGTTTTCACCCATTCTAATGACATACAAAGAGCTGAATGAGTCAGTTCTCCTTTAGAAATTTGATTAAAAGGGCGAAATCGAAGGTACTAATTTGAACATTTCAAGTTCATCGGGCACATAATAATTTATTGTACTTCTGTGGAACCTCGTTAATTGGCCACCTAAAGGACTTCCCTCAGTAGGAATTCATCTAAAGTCTGTAAATTCAATGAAACATCTGGTTTATTCAAATTGTAAGGTGTTCAGCGTATCAAAGAAGAGCACCAGTCGCAAATGCTTAGGAAAATAATATTCAATAGTCTTTGTGAAGTAACATCGAGGCTAATACTGGGCCCAAAGCAGAATAAACGAGCTTTGTATGAAAAAGGTTTGTGTACCAGTGAAATCCTTCTAATTTATAATAATGTGTCTGAATTTATTATTGTTCTTCATGTTGAACGTGTTTGTATCAGGCGAATTTAACAAACAAATATTATAAACAGGCTGAATTAATTATGTTTAGTGGAACAGGAAAGTGAGTTAGAATCCATCAGAATTAGCCTGATACTGCCAGGTTTTCAGAATAAATTCGAATGATCAAAGTCGATGATTGTAAAGACTGTAACTAAGTCATCGCCTACGGCCATTCTCTGATTATCTTCTGCAAAACCTAAAATCCCTCTTTTACGGTGCAGCGAAATTACAATATTCAAAAGACGCACGACTACGGAGTATCGTAATTAAAAAAGTTCACTCGTAAAACGGAGGGTGTAAAGCTTGAGTGCTGAGCTAAAAGGTCTTTTTACGTGTTAAATTGAGAAATGGGCAGTAAGGCAGTTTGGAGTGATTATTGATGCGAAGATGCCCGGCATCACAAGGCTTGATGGGCCGTAAATGTAAAACGAAGTAAATGAAAATTTACCTAAGGGTTACTTTCAGTAGGCAAGAAGAACTAAGATCGTCACATTGTGTGTAGATCGTGTTACAACATTCGTGTATTGTCATTGGACGGAGGTCAATGGAAATTACAGGTATCGTATTGGAATAATACACCCTTGTATTAGTATTGTAAAAAACGCTGCAAATTCTTCCTTGGAGCAGAAGTATGGAGAAAACAGTATGTATGTGGAGTGTCCCGGACTCATTCTACTCGCCGTCCATCGAAGTCCTAATATTTCAAAAAAAAAAAACCTTTAAAAATAAGTCAAACCCCAATTTGGTCCGGAACCTATCTCAACGGATTCAGCGGCCAAAATGTTGTGGAAAATGATACCCCACATGCCCATTTTCGGAAAAATCCTGAAAATCGAGTTTCAAGAAATACATTTTTACCCATACCCTCCCCAAATTTGGGTCAATTGGGCTGAAAATTGTCGAGGACCAACTTGAGCTGGAAGAAGGTCCAAAATTCACCAAAATTTCAGATTTTTAGACATTTATTCTGCTACCAAAAACGATGTCAACGACTGGCGGTCTTTTTTGGGGTCAATCTGAGAAGTTCATTATTTGGCTATTATTCAAAGAATAACCAAAAAAAAAAAAATAGACAAACTTTAAAGTGAGTCAGGACGAAATGGAATCTATCTACAAAATATCATATTTCTCGGATTTTCGTACTGGACAAAACACGTAATTCGAAAAATTGCACGCCCTTTTCCAGGTATATATACGTTTGTCATGCACCAATGGCACGGACGTGGTGTACGATGCCGAACGTGCTCAAATGTGTGGCTGTGATATCAATATGCGCCGCTCTACATCAGTCACCCAGATTCTTCGAAGCTTGTCTACGAGCCAACGACGATTAGTTGGCGAGACCAACAAAACGTAGCTGTTTGTAAGGTGAGAAACATTTTTGAAAGAAATTGATTGAATTTGTCATATCATAAGACTAACTCTGTCTAAATACGAGTAGAAAGGTGAACTGTCCTGTTCTGCGCGTAGGTCCAAGCAGAATCAGTGGCCAATAACGGACGTTTTGTGACAGGTTATCAGTGTTTATGGTTGATACGATTTGTGTGATACATTTGTACGTGCAGCTAAATCTTTGTACCACGAAGCAACCGCATGATGAACTCGCCTTCATATCCTAGGTAGTTTTGGAGGATCCATAACTCCAGCTTGAAAATGGAAATATTTGCTATGATAAAGTGGCACGTTATGTGCCTTTCGCGTTGAAATATGATATTAATTTTCTCTTTTTCCTAATGAAACCATACATTTAAAAAACCATTCAGCGGTGGGGGAATGTTTTCTCGTACCACCGCCGAAAAGGTTTTAATGGCGTTTTTGCTAAATTTACCTGAAACAATTACGGTTGCACGTGGTCGTCCCAGAGACGTCTCTAAATGACTTTAACGACTGTACTTAGTAGCTTTACTCCAAATATTGTTCGTGAAAAACACTACGCCCTCGTTCTATAGGGCCAACTCAATTATTAGCCTCGAAATTCCGACTTTGAAGCCACTGTAACCAACTCGAAAGTACCGAGGTTTAATTTGTTGGACTGAACTTCTCGTCAAAGCTCTTTAATTGTATTAAGAGGTTATATTTTCATAAAATACAAACCTCGAGCGGTTTTTGGTGGGTTGGCTGACAATATACAAACGACTTCCCACTCGAGAATAATTTTGGTGTCGAGGGGACAACGGGGATTTCCCTTCACCCTCACGTGGTGGAGACTGTGTTAAAGGGGGGGGGGGGGGCTGATATATTCTCTCGCAAGGCACTTTTAATGCTCCTCTCTCGTATTTTTATATTACAATTTCCTACTACCATCGACCTTATTGGGCCAATTGGAGGGAGCATTTATCGTTCAATTTTGTATGGAAAATGCAAACGACATAGAAAGAACGTATTCGATTCTATGATTTTATTGAAATTAGCTGAGAGTAAAAGGAAATAGATAGTGGATTTATATGTTATCTACCAATGTCTAAGCATTTATTTGGGACCGCTACAGATTTTCATATGATTACAGATGAATTACATGTTGTGTAATTCGCATCAAATCAATTTGCGCTAATCTGTCCAGAATCCATCACAATGGACTCAGTGTCCAGAACTCAGTGAAAAATAATACTCAACTCTCCTACGTCCCCAAAAATCTGAGATATCCATTCTCAACATTCTGATTTTTAACCATACCTTGATTAATTATGGGCCCTCGGGTTAAAAAACTAGAAATGTACTTAAAACATTTGTCCGAAGTTCAAAAAATGGCGTGGAAGGCAGACGTGAATTTTCGCTTTTGGAGTCTACGTGGAAAGAGAGATCAGAAATACACCTGTTTGTCGGGAAAATCGGAAAAACCGATCACAAGCATGAGAGGGTTATCAATCTCGAAATAATAAACCGAAGCCGAGTCACTGGAAACCTCTTTACTCATGGTCTCATTCTTGAGCGGATGATAAATATACTTGGTGAATTCGCGTAGGACTAGAATTTAATCTACGGATCGGTAAATAAGGTAGCTATATAAACTCGAATCAAGAAACCGACTTTTGTCCAACGTTCCCTTTTTCTTTTTGTGACGTCATATCCCACGTGCGTCAGTAGCTCGGGTGCCCTAAGGGTACACAGGAAACTAAAATATATTCAAGGAAACTCCATCACATATTCTTACTTCCTATATTTTCCCCTTACATTTATTATCTTTTAATATTTTTACTTCTTCAGTGGACATTCGTAACGGCAGATAACATATTAGTCCACTATCGTGGAACATGAGGAGGGTGTGGGTTCGAATACAGAAGCAACTGAACGTTTCCAAATTTTCAGCTTTTGGCAAACAGCGCAAGTAGCAAAATATCCCTCAAAAATGTAAGTTTGCTTAGAGTAAGATTGAAATTTGGGCCAACACCACCTATTCACAAAGGCGGGTTGAGTATCAAGTGTTGAAAGGAAGAAATATCGTGGCTACATTCGTGTTTCGAAGCTCCCTTGTCGTATGGGGATGCATAGACATCGAGAAACATCTACCCATTGCTCGTGTTAGTATCAAAATAGCCTGTTACGACTTTTTACACATATTCCTACACCGTTGGGCACTTGAGCAAAGGTAGCTCGTATCACCAAGAGGCAACGGAATCTTTTCCGTCGTATATATATTATCACCAACAAAAAGGAAAAAAACGCCTGCCGGACGAAATAGCTTCTCTGAAAGTGCGCTTAGAGCTTGGAGTCAAAAAGCAAGTGAGAAATGATTGTCAGAGACAAGTTGATGTTATATTTTCCAAGCGGAAGGGGCGAGCTGTTATTTGGAATAAGGAAGATGGCTGGGTTGGTTGATGCCCCTTTCCGACAACCGAGTCGGTGTGAAGGAGCCTGAATGTTTACTTGAAGTGAGTTGCTGAGTATTCTCTTCTGAGATGTAGATTCAATATCTAGCAATTTCCGTCACACTGTGTACGCGCCCAACTTTCTAGCCAACTCGAGAACATTCCAGGTAGTTACGAGTACAGTTTCAATTTGGTACGTCAGACATGAAAACCCATGCTATGACGATTTTATCAAAATGATGATAGAGCGTGAAAGGGTATTTCTGACACTTCGTAGAAGCAGTCTAGTAGGTTTCACGAGCCAGAGATGACACAATGTCGCTTATCCCGCTTCGCATCCCGAATTCCAGTAGCGCCCTAATTCTCACTCCGAGAACGTAGCGTCCAACCACTGCTGAGACCCCGGGTCGATTGACCGACTGCCCTCCAGGACACCTCAGGTCCTCCCGTCTATTCGCGGACAGTATTCTCCTAGATTATCCACGAAGGATAGATCAGTGTCCCTGGAGAGCTTTTCAAAACCCTACTGAGAACAAATCAACACAAGAGAGGGCTCAAGGATCGAAAGTTGGTCTTTTTGGCAAGTTACTATCTACTCTATTCTGAAACAGCCCGAACCTACTAAAAATGTATTGACATACCTGAACAAGCTCGCTCATCACGGTTACTTAAGGGATTAACAATGTACGTAGGCACCAACTTGAGCCCTTTATATTCTGAACAAACTGATCATGATTTTATGTAAAATATGCTCATGCGTCCAACTCTACCCTCATAAAAATATTCATAAAATGGGAATCGCAGCATCCAAAACCTAGTGAAGCACTTCCATCTTGAAAACCATTAATCATTTCGGACTTTGTCGACCGAGTGTACAGCAGGGGTGGGGATACAAATGACATCAGCTTCTGATCTAGGTACAGTGTCTGGAAAGACCAGAATCAGGACGAAGTAAACGCTCTATTCTCTATAAATCTATAAAGGCGTAAACATTTTGGGCAAATATGAGAATTTTAGGTGCCCAGTTAGGTCCCTAAGCACTCTACAGCATAACCATTCCAATTTGGAAGTTTCGGATTACAAATTTCCATATAACGAACAGAAAAGAAAATAATATTTAGTAATCAAGCTACCCAGATAGACTTCGTAAATTGTTAATATTTTTGATTTCAAAACCAGCCGTTGTCTCAAAGTTGTATCTCTTATGTCTTCTTCTGGGAGGCCAACATAAGAGCAAGCTGGACCCTCCGCCATCTCGTTTTCCGTCCCTATGAAGTGTTAATTCTGCAATTATGCTACATCACTCTGCATCTATGGTACATCTCTGCAAATCCTGCGCTTCACTTTTTTTCAATTTAAGTGAATAAAATATCTACATTTCCTCCAAAATATCGCTTGAGGGGGTGGTTCATACTCAACTTGTTGTTATCGAGATATGGATACCTACGTTTATACCATCAAAAACCTTTAATGTCCACAATTCTGTCAACAATTTCCTTGTCTGGTTCAGATTCGTCCCGCTGTCTTAGCAGCCGCCTCTTCGATGGCTTTCTCAAATATATCTCCCGGCAAATATGTCAAACAAAAGTTTGTCATTGGGACTTGATGTTCTATTTTTTCCATTGATGTTTTAATACATGAACGCAAGAAGATTTAATGAGAGTCAATAAACCTAAAACGCTTCAGCTGGAGTCAATTCAATGCAGAAATACTGCCGTGCCGTTCGAAGACCACTCAAAATCACGCAAAATCGCATCAAATGCGGAGAACTTTATCATAAAACTTATCCCTATCATGGCTCTAACACTACAAGCGAGTAGAGATTTCGGGAAAAATATCGCGTGAAGCTGAGTTTACTTCTCTCCTTTTGAAAAAAAGAATATCGGTGAATGGTAAAACTTTTTATTCCATTTGACTTTCAAGGAATGGACACTTCAGCCATCAAATTGGCTCAAACCTGCAGTACAAACTTGTCTTTTTGATCAATTTTGATAATATTAGCCAAGACGTAACCCTCCGCTACAACGATGTCATATTGTCAGAACAATGCTTTTAAGATTTTGGTGCTAAAAACTATAGATAGAGCAAAGTTGCAGCGTTTTTTCTAAAATCAGATAATATCTTCTAGCTATGTACCTACATAATATGTAGTAGTAGAATATTATTCTGGGAGACCAATAACTACAAATTGAAAAAAAAAAAATAAAATAAATGGCCGAGATCAGTACGGGGCGATTTGCTCGTGCTCGTCACAATCCTATCGGTTGGTAGATTTTTATCGCCTCGGTTAATGCAGGTAGCTACTCGGAATACCCGCTATTCGTATCCTCTCAAAATGCGGCGCAGAAGATTTCTCTGTGTACTTAGTAAGAAGACAACGCCGATATTTCCACCCACCTGGTCTTATATTATTTCTCATTTGAGAGAACACCTTCTCCATGAATACTAGAGTTGAGACCCCGCGAAAGTTATGACTCCATGCATGCCTAAAGCACTTTTAAGATGAAAACTTGAGAGAAGAGGAGTGCTCGAGAATGAGTTACCTCTCTTCTAAGACGTGGAATTTCAGAAATACTTGAGCTAACTTGGCGTTCATTTTGACGCTGCTGAGTGAGAAAAATTCTTCACATACCTTCACGCTAGGATTGAGTAGTCTCGTAAGTTCTTGAGTGGAATAATCCGGTCGCTGATGTCCTCGCGGGGGCAATTAACAAGAAAATATTGTTGTTTTAGTGGTGCTTACACAGAGGACAGAACTTTCTGTAAGAGCTGAGACCATTATAACAATAACCAGTCTTCCCCGCTCCCACTTTTCAAAGTTATTCCTTTCCATTCCTCAAGAACCAACTTTCCTTTCAAACCGCTCCCCAACCCAGGAGCTCTGCCGGAACTATAAATTCGCTTTTGGGCCCTCATTCTATAGTTTATATTATTTGAGGAGGCCCACGGCATGCTTTTTTCCCCTCGGGTTTCAATGCAAACTATACAGCCGAAAGGAGAGAAGTTTCGCGCAAAAGTAGGGCGGAAGAACAAAGCGACGACAATCCATCTGATGTTGTATCACCGAAGAACTTTTACCCATATAGCTGTCAGACTTGGTGTCCACGCTCCATTTAACTACGAGTCGGGAAGACGAAATGACTCGGAAATTCTCCCAGAACGAAAGCTCAATATGGTGCGTCTTTCTACGTCAATACGTATTGTTTATGAGAAAGCTCAAGAAAGTTGGCGTTTCGCATTTGCGTGCTGTCAGTTTGCTTACTTCAAGCCAATGGAGCGAAACATTCCTTCAAGAGTGCTTCTTTGATCATCCTTTATTTGGTTAGGTCATACCTTTTGTGGTGCCCAGTGACCGTTTTTCTTCCATTGGCTCCTCAATAAATACCAGGTTTTCGGGTTGACTCTGCTAGTGACGGACCATCCTCGAAGGAACCTCGTCGTGATAGCGAGGCTATATTAGAGTTGTCGCAATTTCGTTCTAGTATTACGTGGTAACACCATACGTCTTCTAAATCCGCACGGCGAAATACCTGTCTAATTTGTCACACCATGATTTCAGGTCAGGATAGCGGATTGGATTGAACACGGACTCTCTCCAGACGTCTACTTCACTTCCTATTTCCTATTTCGAGTCATCTTCGTCCACGCCCTTCCCTGCGTGTCTCTAGTGGCTTTGAACCTCCTGCTATTCAAAGCTCTGCGGAAAGCTCAAATCAAAAGGAACAAACTGTTCAAAGAGAACAGAAAAGGCGACTGCAAGAGGCTGAGAGACGCCAATTGCACCACTCTCATGCTCATCGTAGTTGTCACTGTGTTCCTCTTCACGGAGATCCCTTTAGCGGTAGTTACGGTAAGTGGTTTCTGAAAACGTTGTCGCATTTAATATCGACTTTCACGTATAGGAAAACATAATAACAATAAGATGAACTCTCATGCGTTTACGTTGTTTCTTACATAATTTACTGCCACATAGGAATAGAGTTCTCGTGGTGAGATAAACTCGAACGAAGGGCTTTGCTTTATTGCAAAACTTTGAGAAGAAAAAGCGGAAAGAGTGCGTAGAGAGGAAACTGAAGGGATACGTCTGAGCTTGAAGATATCGCTTAAATTAAGATCCTCCTCCAAGATAGAAACTTCCCAAATTAACTGAAGTCATTTTCCGAGTGAAGAAGGGTTGATCGATGTCCGCTCTCAAAAATGCAATAGCCCAACAAGGGAATGTTGTCAGAAAGTAAATTTAGTTTTGATGAGACCTCATCCCCCTTAGGCCCGGTGAATTAAAAAAGGTAAAATTGATCCGATCTCGAACTCCATTCTTCTTTGATCACTGCACTAAGATTTCATCCGTCCACCAGGTCGAAAAATAGGTTGATTATTCAGGGAATAACCAACCAAAACTCCTTCCTGAAAATTGTTTGATCAATGTTTGGACGATGAATTGATTGAAAAGTGCCCCGTATTAAATGCCGTACGTGCGAGAACTACCTAGAATAATAAACCGTTCCGGAATAACTTGTGGCGTTTTCGCCAGAATCTCAATGTTTATAGGAATTTTGAAATGACTAATTCCATTTACTGAGTTTCGAATTTCATGAGACACGTAAAAGTGAAAGATGAGGCCAAAGATGGGAAGCCATATCTTAGCATTACGGAAAGATGAGATTCCCCTATCTCCAATAAGAAGTCGAGAAAATCGAGAAAAAAAATGTAATTTCACTTTTTCCCTCAGAAATTAATAGGAAGCCTCAAGGGTTTATAAGTTTAGGCGTTCCTACCGTAACGATTTACGTACCATTTGGATTACCTAGGTCGAAAAATGAACTTTTTAATGCTTATTCGCCCTCTAGACACCTTTCAGCGAATGATTCGCCATAGATATTAATCAAACCTTTTTTTCTGTTTTGAATGAATTTTGCTAAATGAATAATATTGATGTGGATAAAGTGGACTTGAGCAGACTGATGGATACAATACCTTCCGGAAACAGGAACCCTTCAACATCTGAATTTGCTAAGCAAATCTATACAATCGCTTCGACGATAGAGGAAAATACCCATAAAACTTGCAAATTGATTCGTTGACCCGATATTAAACCTAAATTATTCGTGAAACAATCTCATTCTCAATGAACCGACGGATTGTACCTATTAACACCTTAAAAGGGTTTGCAACCATTTTGCATAACCATGAATCTAAAATGAAATCTTATGTTGACCGCCTGTTTCCAATTTGACTTTTGAATAATAATGACCAACTCCAGAGTTATAATAATGAGGTATTTATAATAACTGTAAAAATGATTCAACAATGGTTTAGTATTCATGGTTGATATTGTTCGGGTGGGAATACGTTTCTTCGAGGTCGCCTGAGTCGTTACGGCATCGGAAAAGATGTAGGAATCCTAATTTTCGTCAATAAGGTACACTATACAGAAATTCAGGATAGGAAGATTCGACATATACCCTGCCTATATTTTTTTCATTTGGTCCAAACTTGGATTCACCATCGGTAATTCGGAGAAAAATGCTGATTCCCCAAAATATAGGTAGCGATTACTGAAATCATTATCCCAAAAATAACGTCAAATAGATTATGCACACTCCTAGTGTACAACTTCTATTCAACAACGTACGCTCAAGTTTCCTTTTCCGTTGTATTTCCTTCCTTTCAATGTTCTTGCTCGCCTTCTGGAATTTTTATCGGCCGTTTTCAGTTGTCGACATTTAAATTCGGCCCCACTACGTTTCTATCGCGAACGACGAAAGAAACGAGTATTTTCCGGCCCAGAAAATTCCGAACGCTTCTCGTCGATGGAGGTGGTTGAATGCATAATGGAACCACGTATTCCGATATGTAGGCTTCGCCTTGCTCGGGAATATCGAAAGCCGATACCACTCGCGCGTTATTTCCCTATAGGGAGGTGGTGTATTATTCCATGTCCATGTTGCAAGAAGTATAGATGTGCTCTAAACAGTTCAATATAATGGAACAAAAGGCTTCTGCGAAGCGTAATAGTTTCAGCACAACCTGTCTATAGAACAATAAAGACGATCACTCGGGAATGCCACGAAGAGAAAAGAGACAATTTATTGATAAAAGTACAAAAAGTTGCAAGTCGAGGTTTTTCGCTCATCGCAAATATGTGTTCAACTCTATCAAAATAACAAACTAGTTACATAACCAATTCCAAGATTAGGATCCAAAATGTAATAGCAATGAGGAAACTAGGTGAATTAAAAAAATAATTATAAAAACCGACAAATTTGAGAAAAGCTTCACACGGATTTATTCCTCAGACAGGAATGAGAATCATTTCAAAGAAAAATGAGAAACAGTGGGTTGGGGGTCCCAAAAGATTGGTGGAGAAAACGATCCCCACATATGTACTAATCTTTAAAATACAAAATGGGTAGATGACCACCCATTTTGACCATAACTCTCCGGTGGGGCCAACGTTATGGACCATTTCATGGATTCAGCTTAAACGTAGTGAAAAAAAATTTAGCCAAGTGCATTTCTTGAAATAGATTTGAACTCCCAACCAATTTAGTCGAAAAGTTCGAGGACCACTAGGCGGAACGACCCTACTAATGTCACATTTTACAAATTTGCTACTACCGAAACACGGCAGATTAATACAACTGAGGGAAAAAAATAGGCGAATAGAGTTACTTTTGTTAAACATTTATTATCGAGAATAAACCAAAAAAGTTATTCTAGGAATTACTTATGTAGGCCTCAACGGCATTGCTGTACTTTGTATTAACAACCGAGTAATCCGCTTTGTTCCAAACTTACAGGTGTTGCACATCATTTCGGTAGCATCACGGAAATTCTCGACTACCACGTGGCGAACATCCTCATCCTGTTCACAAATTTCTTCATCATCCTCAGTTACCCGATCAACTTTGCCATTTACTGCGGGATGTCTCGACAATTCAGGGAGACTTTCAAAGAGCTTTTCATCCGAGGTGCCGTGCAAGTGACACGAGGAAGGAACGGCGCTGGGAGCTCAAAATATTCTTTAGTGAACGGCCCGAGAACAAGCACCAACGAAACCGTTTTATAAGGTGAGTTAAAACGCGAGGCGTTCAAAAGTAATGGGCTGGGAGTGGGGGTTGTCAGGATCGTCCTCATTTTACTTCGTAAAGTAACACCATTCAGATATTTCCTCTGGTGTGCTCACCAAACATTGGTCCGTTTTACCCTATAACGGACAGAATGCAGTAAAGTGTCCTCCTGTAACGTCAATTACCATAGGCCCTAATTGCTCAAAGCCTCTCGTGGATTTGCATTTCTGCTCATTCTGACAGTGGACGTGACGAGGGCGCTCGATTTCCTAGGTCATTGAGATTTCAAAGGATTACCAGTTCGACAACGCGCTATCGGCGTTAACAATCATTGATAAAGGAAATTGTTGAAGATGGTTTTGATTATAGCGTTCTGTCCTAAATGGATGCGGTCGCAGATTATCTGATGATATCACAAGTGGATTACAAGCTCATTCGGACGTTGGTAATCAGGCTCTAGAGGTGCCAAACCCCCGGTAGTCCAACGGTATTGGCTCTAATGCGTACTAGCGATGATCACCGCTTTTTGGTGATTCCATCTTTGTGTTGTATCGAAAGAGGAGCGTTACTGCTCGTGTAAAAGCAGTGGTGGTTGATTCTGAAAATGGTCACCAAGTTAACCAATTTGTATAAAATCAATGTTAGATCTACGCTTAGATAACCCATTGAGGAAAGAAGATAACCTCTGAGGCCACTGCCACTCTAAAACATTGTGCATAGCCTGTCAACACATGCTCAGCCTTAACTCCTTGTTGGCCTCTTGATTAACATTGGTAGTAGTGTATAATACGAATGTACGCCCGATAAACTCGATTTTTGAAATAATCGAATATTGCGATTTAATATCGATGTAAATTAACTATCTAATAGGAATTGATTGTCTAAGTAAGCAAGTTGCATCTCTTATTTGATGAACATAAGAATCTTTATGAGATGAGAACTTGTAGACATTTTTCAGAGACAGGATTCCTAACACAACTTGATGCATGTACATGGTTGTTGCGTTGTTTTATTGCAGATGCTGAGATGGTAGACACTAACTCCAGAATTAGGGTCGCAACCAAAGTGACTATAGAAACCTATGTTCTATGAAAATTTGATGGTTGGTAATAATTTTATAACGAATATGTGTTTTTCCCATAATTTTCCCTTCAAAAAGGAGGACCCCCTTCATCAAGTTAATTTCATTTTCTCCCTACAGAACACGTTGTAAAAACACTGTTCAGAAGCTATGACACTATTACCGTTGAATCTTGATATCATCAGTACTAAATCGCGATATTTGATAACCTCAATAATCGCGTTCACGGGGACATATAAAGCACCAGTACATAACATTGTGCTGGTCGATTCTATCAATATTTACCGAGCTTATTGAGTTGAAACGTGCACACGTACATTTGGTGCTCACTTAGCACCCTTCCAGCTAGCGCTGCCTGGACACACATGCCACAAACACACCCTCAGGGTCTCCGGTCCCGCTCCGAATTCAAACTTCCCAGTTTGGCTCAGGCCAAAATATCGGTAGTCTCATTTACATTTACGTTACGATTTACATTTACACTTCTAGTAGCGTGGATATTTATCATGCTATTGAGATCTAACTGAATCATACTTACGATTCCATTGACATTGTTAAGTCAAGCCACGACTTCCACAGTCCAAAATGGCTCACTACGAAATAACCACGTGCCCTGTCATTCGTATGAGACACGAAGCAAAGTAACACGACGCCTTAGAATGATCTCGACAAACGACCGATCGTAAAACGAGAGAATCAAATGACTGATGGGTTGACGAAAGGAACTGAGGCCACATAGGCAGGTTTCCTTCGTTATCAAGATGTTACCTTGTTACTACAGGCGATCGGGCGTCTGAGGGTTATCTGCCCAATAACAAACTCTCCTCAAGTCTCTTGGAAGATGTACTTTCCCCCAACCTTTAGGGTCGAAGCAGATCCCAACCGAGAATTACCTCCTTTATTAGTTTGGTCGAACAGCTTTTACCTGAGATCGGAACATTGACGAGTCTAACGCAAACATCAGAGTTTTACTGCTTGACCTTACTCACCTTTTAGTGCTTTCAAGTTTCCAACATCTTTGGTCAGTGATGACTGAGTTTATAGGCGGTCATTACCCGCCGTGCTCTGATTTTTACCACACTTATATTATTTTGTTTTTATCACTACCCCAACCCTAATGAGCTATATTTCAAATTGCTTAGTTGTTAAAAATAACAATTCATCATCGACTCACGAACCCTTCAGTTCCTGCACGAGTTCTGCAAGAGAATAGTGTAGACCGCCGAACTAGGACCTCTTAGCTGCCACCGTTGTTCCTGCTTACATAAACTCAGATACTTCATATAAAGCCTATACTTTGGTGCTCGCATCGCAGATTGGACCCTTCAGGTTGGATTCCCCGTAATCAAAGCCCCTCAATGAACTATAGAACGATGTTCTCACTGAACATATAGCAGTCAAGTTGAAAATGATTGAATAGTCTGTAAAAGCGATATTTTCAGCTCCAGTTTAATGCATTTTAGATAAGGATGGATTCCCTGTAAAGTTAGTAGACAATAGGAATATCATGGTTGTAAATTTTACTTTTATTAACCGTTGGGTTCAAGATCATTAAGTTGAAAATTGATTGATGAAGCCCCTGAAGTTTCTCGTTTTCACTCGGGAATTTCAATCTCCTCAGTTCACGGACTTTCTAATCCTCCAGTATTGTATTGGACTTCTTCCGATGATTTGTTGAAGGAACTTCCTCTTTTCACATAATAGGATGACTCATTGCTGCAAGTTCCGGTTAAAACTGAGAACTTCTTGCTCTCAATAGACGGTATTAAAATCCTTGAGTTGATCAATGTTCTCGGTTTTCGACGGTTTATTGATCCGAGCTCTCGAACTTGGTTGGGCGTGGTGGACTGAGCTTCAAGTTCTGATCTGTGAGTCTTACGAAGTTGAAGCCAATCATTAGATACGAGTATATCATCGCAAGAGAACCTCAAAACAATCTCAAACTTTGCAGTCGCACATCCAATTTTCGGCGATTCCCCGTCCATGATTATAAAAGTTGGATTTCTTCTCAAAGCCGGGTTCATTCAAGTATTTCTTTCACGTGTTCTCTTTTTTTCTCCCTTTGAGTAGCTAATTACATTGTCATCTTTAATTTTTTTTCTTTAATTTTAGCTAACTTACAAGCTTGATGTAGTAATTTAATTTTCTGCGCCCTTGAAGAATGTAAACAATTTCACAATTTTTTTGTTTCATCACTCCTGAGTAGAATTCCGTGAAAAATTCGAAACCTCTGATTTCTAGACTGTTATTCCAGGCCCGACTGGCGACGAATAAAAAAGGTGTATTATATTCGGAATAATAAACCAAACAAAACAAGATCAATGCCGGATAACGATATTTCCAGAGGTACGAAGTTGAGGAGAATGATTGGGAGAACTGGTTCGCGTTCAATCTCGAGAATATCATGTTTCAATGAAGCCGAAAGGCCAGGTGGATCACAATCAAATAGTGATATCAATCGATTTTCAATCAAAAGGGCATCTACTGGTAATCCAATTTGATCCCAGAAGCCAGTAGAGTTACCAAGAATATACTTCGACTGTCCTTTTGGAAGTTATTTCGACCCACGAGGGAATGAGATTTACCGATTATTAGGTTTTACTGGAGTCAAGTTTTTTGTGTTGTTTTTGTAGGTATGATACTTTTAGGTGAAGGCAATGGTAATAATGAAAGTCCGTACGCGTACATGTGTAGATTTTATCTGAACATAACGTAACGGGCTATTAAAGGGCTTCTACCCTTATTCTGATAAGAATGTCATGGGGTCATGACGTTATACTTGATAAAAAAAAGTCAATAGTCGATTTTCCGTGATGTTTTGTTCATTCCGTACGCGTTGTATGCGATATTCTGAACGACGTTTTCAGATAACACAAAACCCCGCTCTGGACCGACCGTTCGGATGACTTAGATTAGTGAGATGGAGCGACATACAGAAAACCCCATCAGATTTGCTTCGTAACAGAGGGCTTACCACCGGGAGTATTAAGGTTCAAACTGGGTTCTACATAATATGCAAATCACGTCAAGATAACTCGAGCAGACAAAGCTATATGAATGCCGGCGCTTGACGATGTCAAAGAACGGTATACGTCGTGCCTGGGCCGTGAAGAATAAGCGTACATAAGCAACGAGCTGCTGCGGTGATCAACCGCGAGTTGAATATTCATCGGTGTTCATGTCGTTTTAACTATGTAAATCTAAGCCGGTCTTGTGGACAAACAAATGACGCAGCTCACCGTGATCCTGTAATTGAAGCGATATGGCACTAAAACGATCGAAATTCCTCCTAAAACTGTTTATTATTCCTGAGCACATCTTGATTCTGTTTTGAATTGTTGAAGGACGCTCTCGCGGTACCCGAAAACCAACGCTTATTTATTCAATCTTTTGTGACCGTTGGTGTGTGACGACGTAGATGTCAAGCTCGTTCGTGCGGGTTATTCCAATTAAGTCGATACGAATATACCATGAGAATGATAACTACCAAAATTTGTTTGCTTAATTCAGTGGACCTAAGTTGATTCTCCCTCAAAACTACATGTAAGCTTCGCAAAAGGATTTCCTGATTGATAACACTACTGTCAAGTAGGTGAACTTCAACTCGGCAGTGGAAGTCTCGCAGTCAAATAATACGTAGTAATAACTAACAATAAGTACGTCGCGATAGACGGAACCCAAATGCCATTGCGGACGGCCTCAGTTATGAATAATTCCATCTCCCGGCTACGCTGCAGAACCCATCAGAGCACATGTTTCGCCCGTTGTGGTGCCAACAAAGAGCATATTTCACGAGAAAGACGGAAGTTTCAGAGTAGATTGCCTTCTATAAACAATCACAAGAGTCTCACTGGCAAACTTGGTTCTGTCGGCGAAACTTCTCCCCATCTAAACCACCTCTTGAACTGAGTTGTAAAATTCTATTGGTTCAACTTGGATCAGTTAAAACAAGGCGAAACAAGTTTCGATGAGCCCAAGTTGTCGAAAAGTTGTTTTTATTTTTAACGACTCCCGATACTTTTGTAAGGTGATATTCTTTGGTTTGAAAAGGAATAATGAATGGATTTGCCGCAGTACAAGTCCCCCCCCCTCTCTCTCTCCCCATTAAAACGTCCAAATGGGAGTAACACTTTTTTTAAATCTTCATATTTTTTTGCAAAGATTTCAGCAGTAATATTTGCGCAACCCGCGCCACTGCGCAATCATGAGCAAGTGACACTAACTTTCTCATTTTAAATGGGAACAATTTTTTATCGAAGATTCGGAATCTACCCAAAATTGTCAGTTTTAACCCAAAAGTTTTATGAAAACTTGATCTCTCAACCAATTTTATGATTGCGGGCAACCGGTTCAGCTAGCACGCAAATTTCCGCAACCCAATTTTCATTTTTTTAAACACTGATTCACGTGATTCTATCCGTTTCCTGATTTGAGCAGATTGTTGCGGAATAATGACCGACATTTGTTTATTTCGCGTGGTCACTATATTGTGCGGAGAGCGAAAATATTATACTTGTTGTTCTTGCTAACAAATATGAAGATAATATTTTTTTTACTCCCATTACGATCTTGCGAGACACTATGTATAATATATTATTACAAACTGCTGTTGTAAAACGCAAAAAGATAGTCTCGAATTATCTCCTGATTTGCTCGTTGTTTAAAATTTGGGAGCAGAGTTGTTTGAAACCTCATTTTATCTATTAAGTGATCAGAAACACGATTGCGAAATACTTCAAAAAAGAGATGTTGAATCACTGATTCTAGTATCTTATTCAGAACCTTGAAGGTGTCCGAACTCCTTTACTTGTATGAAAACTGAATTGGCCGTTATTGTATGATAATATTGCTCAATTCCCTAGGTAACAGAATATTGCCAATGTATCCTAGTTCCGTCGACCAATTTTGACATTTTTTCCCTTTTGAAGATTAAAAATCAATCAATCAATCAATACACCACATCCGCCTTGATTTTCTAAACAGAAATTTAATTAGTATTTCTGTGAACTATTATTTTTGAAGATAAATAATTTCATTATTTACAGTTTTCTCTCGTCATAAGGCAGCTCGAATTTGAGATTCAGGAATGGGCGAGAAGACACAGTCGATCTAGTCAAATATAGGGTGTTAACGTTTAAGGTTGACAATCTTCAGGGGGAAGATTCAACAAACATATTTGCAACAAAAAATGTCCTCCGGACTTTTCATTTTAGAGGCGTTGGTTCCGTGTTATTCAGGATTTAAGATATTCTACGTGTTTCGACCTGACTTCACTAAAATGGCCGAAACTCCCTTAATTATACGGTAATCTCAATAGTCTGTATACCGTTGGGAAATCCTAATGGGGAAATCCAGATCGTGAATAACTCGGAATCGAAGCCTCTAAAAAGAGGCACAAGTCTAAGAGACAATTTTTGTTGCAAATGAGTCGTAGAATCCATCCCTTAAAGGCTGTCAACTCCTGTCCTCTAACTGTAATCATAGGTTTGAAACGATTTGAGGGGTCCTCCCACTTGATGTATTTTGATGATTATGCCCGCTCCGGTCATTCACAATAAATGGCACATTTTTATATGGAATTCACCCCCTGTGGCAACAAACGCACCTTATTTGTTCTGTAGCTTATTTTACTAATATTCAGTCATATTGGGGGAAATATTTGATGATTCAAATCCAATTTTCGGTTTGAAATAATTGAGACGTGCATCAATTTGTCGTCATAAAACATTCTCTGACGATTTACACAGCAACGACTCGTTCGAAAATCTTGAGCAGGAATTCCTCGTTTTCCTCACCGTCGCTAATGAAATTTCGACTGTAATTAAATCACGTAACCCGTTTATAAGTGCGACGATGAGGGAGGAATTTTCATGGTAAAACAGCTAATGTGATTCCTGCGCAACAGTTGGTCTCTCTAGGAGAGAGGCTTTTAGGCAAGGTTGAAGGCCTAGGTAGATGCGTACCATTCCGAATTTTCATGGTGAACGGAGAAAGGTGCCGAAGAAAAGTAAATTTGCACGGGAAATTCCTTTGTCGATGGCCCACTTAATCACCCTTCTGACGGAGTAATTTCCATTTGAAAACGGAATGGCTCAGTGAGGAGTTTCTCCGGGAAAAGTTAACGCTTTCCTTCATAAAAGCTCTCGTTACAAGCTTCGATTCACTCCCTCGCTAACGAAACCCATCTCGAGGAGTTTCCAATGCCTAAAAGTGGAACCCTCCTTTCGTGGCTCTCCGGAAAGATTTTCGAGTATTAAATTACACGATTAACTTAATTAGGGTCTCAGCGAGTCGCATATCGTCGTTGTCACGCTCTAAATAATCTCAACAGCTTCCCTCAACTTTTCAGATCGAACTACTCGTCGAGTCCAAAATTCTAACTGGATGGTTGTAAAGTATTCATCCCCGAAGTTTCGTCCTCTCCATCAACAGCTCACGTAGAGACAAATGCTAAATTACTCGTTTGTGAGCAATGCAGTTAGGTGAATTGTTGCCAGCGATCCTGTTTGCCGCCCTCAGCAACACCTAAACAGCGAGGTGTAGGTTCGAGGTGAAGAACCGTGGGATGTTTGGAGCGACCTTCAGCTGAGGATACCAACATCATCTGATCTGTTCTAATTGCTAAATCGATTAGCATTCCCTCACTAGAACCCTTCGTATCGTCCTCCGGGTTTCCGCAAGAACTTAGGAGCCAAGATATTTGAATCGATTAGCAAATTGAATTTGCCGTCACAGTAACGGCTCGGGTTGGGAGCCATAACCGCGAATTAGGTATCGTAATTAAATTTGGAAGGCCGTCGGATGAGACTGTGAGGGTGGGAAAAAGCGGCGTAGCTAGAAGATTGGCGTTAATCCAAAATTGGCTTTATAGTGGTGAGGAAACCGTTATCTGAAAACGGGAGACGCCAAGACAAAAGGAAACTGAACAGCCTATGCCGAACACATGGACGTTATGTGCTTCTAGCAAAACCTTTTGCAAATGTATTGAACCAGGGGATATTGTTTAGAATATTATGAACTGATTCAAAAACAATTTTCTTTTCTCGATTGTCAAAGTCTAGTGGTGCTTGCGATGGTTGTCCAATTGTCGAGTAGTTGGTTGAGGGATCAAATTTTCATGAAATTTTGGGTAAATCACTTGCATGGGTACTTGATATCCTTGCAAAAGAAATATGAAGATTAAAAAAAAAAAAGTTTGTTTGCTTTGACGACCAAAGGATGGCCACCCTGGATTCGCTCTATGTTATTTTAAATTTTCAAGGTTGAATTGAAAGTTACATGGGGTGTGAAAACCCATATGAATTCAGCTATAATATTAGTGCCCAAGAAAGTTCGAACACCGTGGGACCAATCAGGGAGAATGATAGCGCTGTGACGTCACACGTCATGATCAGTACCCCGAGGGATGACAACGGTCCTACACTTTCTATATAGTGACTGAAATTAACATGTATTAGGACTAAAATAAACAATAAAAAATTATTTGTCGCTAGTTGTTTTGTGATAGTAGTAAAGAGGAATTTTCTCTTACAGGAGCTGTGTTGTGTTGCAGCTCCTCTCCACTCAGTCCACATCGATGACGTCAGCCTCCACTCCTGCTCTTAGCAGTTGCTCTAATCTCTCTAATTCAAATTCCCGGCATTGGAGAATCATGTGATATTAGAAGCATTTTTGGGATCTTTAGTGGGCGATGCGTTGACCTCGATGACCTGCTTTCCGAAGAAAAAGTGTTCATAACGGGGTGCCCCTGCAGACGGGGACAGTGGTGGCGTACAGTAGGCCTAGCCAGTAGTGGCGGCCAGCAACTGTCCTTCTACTGTCTCCTTGTGATGGGGTACTGGACGCTTCAACAGCCAGTAGCTACTGGCCGCCAGTAAAGACAAAATAGTTTGAGTTTAGTGGCCGCTCCGCGGACAGTAGCGTGGTCACGTGACCTACTGGTGGCCACTATTGTCCTGTTCTTAAAAGGTGCTGGCCGCCAGTAAAGCACTCGACGTTGTACTCGAAAAAAATTGCAAGGGATTGGTATGAATCACCAGTAGCTAAAATCTTAAAGCAATCTCCAGTTTCACACAGGCAGGAATTGCACTCCTCATTACCATATCAACTTTTGAAATGTCACTTTCAACTAATGATAAAGTTCATTGAACTGATCTACACTCATCATCATAATTTTTTATATTCTTGAGGATCTTCATTCGCAAGTTCTGTTAAGATCGTCGATGAAGCTCCTAGGTTACTGCGACGTCCAACCCAATCCTTCAACACACCGCCGATGCCACACTGGACACTGGCCGCCACTAAAACAGTTTCTCTGGCAGCCATCAGGTCTTTTCATTCTTCCCGTTCCTACGCCTTGCGGCTTTACCAGGGCTTGCTTACTGCCTGATGGTTGCGCCTTCTCTCCTGCCGTGCGTTTCGCCACTGCTATTCAGCAGTGCCCTGGATGGATCTCGCGGAGGTAGCACGGTTGGGACCAGGTGGGGCTTCTTGGCGTGATTGACGTGTGGGCCATCCTTTTGCAGTCATTACTTGATGGGCAAACTTTTTTGTGCCCTCTGCATTGCTCCTAGATTGAAACGCAGCCTGCCATGGGCTCTCTTCATCTGCGGCCAGACCCAGGACTGCCAGCCATCGCCTACGCGCAGTTTCGTACTTTGGGCACTGGAGGTAGACATGGTCCGCCGTCTCTTTCTCTGGCAGCCAATACTGTCCCCGTGTGTAGGGCTACTGCCTGGACAATACAGTGGACGCCAGTACTGGCTGCTACTACTGTCCCCGTCTGCAGGGGCCTATAACCTCTTCCAGTGGGCGCCAATCTTTGGGGACCCGTATCATTTGATTCAGCGTCCAAAATTCAGTCAAAAATAATACCACACAAAACAAGATCGCCAAAAATCTTCCAAAAATCCATCGGAAAGATTGATTTTCTGCATGAAAACATAGGTTGATAATTCAAGGAAATAATCAAATAAACAAATTTTGGCCATTAAACCGCCAAAATTGTGTCAAATCAAGTCCACATTTTAGAGTTCCATCATCCACTATTTGACAATTTTGAGGTTGCGCAACATTGCGCGCCAGCAACAACACATGGTCACAGACAGCAACTGTCTAATGTGGACACATTCAATTTTCGGAAAATCACGAATGGGTTCCAGCATCAAGGATTGATAAGGTACCAAATTTCATTCATTCTGCATCATCGATTATTAAATGTATGAATTTGGTTCCGTATAGATTAGGCATTCCTCTGATGTATTCACTGTGACATTCAGCTTAATATTTACGAGTAATTGTTCTTATCATTGAATTTACGTAAATACCGTTGGTACAAAATATAAAATGAATAAATTGAATTGAATTGAACTTCTCCGCATTCAATTTTCACAGGGAGGCCTTTTAGACCATCCAAAGGAGCAACGTGCAGTGAGGTTATGTTAAAATTCCGAAGGGACGACGGATTAAAGGCTTTTCTCAGTTGATACTCTTGGGATTCAAAACGAAAATGGAACCCACTCCACGAAGAAAGCCTGACTTTGTGTGGGAGCTTAAGGACTTGTACCCGGCTAGGACGCGGGGTGAAAAGCAAAGCTCTGAGGGATGGACTTGGCAGACAAGGGCTTTCTCGTCCCTTTTGTTCACAAGCGTTCGGGCGCTTATTCGCGTATTAATGTTTTTCAGTATTTCAAAACGTGGAATTTAATTGGAAACTGGAAATATCAGACGTCAGCCAGTTGTGTATGCCCTGTTGCTGTTAGATTACACCAAGGTCAGGTTGATTTAGGGGTAGCCCCTGTGAATTGACGCAGCAGATGCTACACACTTTACAATGGTCTCCCTCCAATACAGTGTTTTTTCGATATTGCGAATTAAAATCAGCAACGATACAATGCGCCACCAAATGGGATGCCCTTGAGTTCCGTGGACGAATTACCGTGGAAAAATTCGGAGAACAAGCGAAGGATTGCGAGAAAGCAGTAAAAACGGTACTCAATCTGCTCTACCAATCCAGCTTTTTACCCACTATCGAAATAGGTAGTACGCATTTTGACCCATAACCTCTTCCGTTGAGCGGCAATCTTTCTGGGAACCATTTTATTGGATTCAGCGTCCATAATTTAGTCAAAAATTATACCCCACAAAACAAGATCGCCGAAAATTTATTGGAGAGATTGTCTTTCTGCATGAAAACATAGGTTGATAATTTAAATTTCATACAAATAAGAGCCGGGGATGTTGAGGTGGAAAAAACCAGTAGTCAGGTACTTGAGAATAATGCTGGACACCACGGTTACCTTCAGAGAACACAAGGATGGCAGCAGCAAAGAGAATTGCATCCCTGAGTCAATTAACGTCAAACATTCAAGGACCTAGACCGAGTATAAGACAACTATTAATGTCAGTTCTACACTCCATCCTGCTATATGGGGCAGAGGTATGGGCGGACGCTCTGAATGCCAAAATGCCACCAAAACGGATGCTCATGGGGCAGAGCATCTGCTGTTCTTTGACAGCCCAGGATGGACCTCGTGGAGGTGCCGGATTTTGCAAGGGGTAATTTTGATTCACTCTCCTGCTCTACTACGCCTCCATACTAACGCGCCTGTTCTTATGCTGGCGGTCTTCCATCATTGGCATGCTATGAGCTTTAGGGTGGGGATGGCTGTGGATTTGTTGGGACTTGGTGCTTATTGTGGTAGTGGTGGCACTGAATGTACAGGCATTTTGTTAGGGGTACGTTGGTAGGAATAGACCCCACCTGTGTCCCTCCACTCCAGCTCATTCATCACCCATTTTCTTTGTGCTCCACAGTCCTGCGGAAGGAGTTGCTGAAACGTTGTAGGCAGGGCGAGTACTAGGACATTCCTCCCCTGCCTGGATAAAACGTCTAAATTAAACTTTATCTAGCCTAAAGGATTATAACTTTTTTTAAACTATATAAGAGGGGGGGGGGGGGGGGGGAGAGAGAGTTCTTGTTATTCCTCCTTTTCCTAAAATTAGATCTAGTCTAGCCCTGAGCACACCCACCACCTGGACTGTAGGAGGGGGAAAATCCCCGCCAGCCCACCCTTCCTAAAGTGGCTCTCCTGATTACCGTGTTGGGGGGTTGATGATGACCATGATGGACCGAGAGCGAGTCAAAGATGAATGCTGTGGCAGGGTTACATCCAAAATATCCTGGAAGGCTAGCTCGGAGGAACAGGCCCGGCATCCGGCTCTTTCTCTATCTAGCTAGATGTTGCACAGCTCAATTGATAATAATATATCTATGATTTAAGTAAGCAGACCTCTTGAGATAGATGATGATTAAGAGCCACTTTGTCGCATGGTTTGAGAGGTAATTAACTAAAAACCAATTAACTACATTGCCCGCATAATGCGTACAAATCTAAGTGTGTCTCAATTAGGCCTCCTCCCATGATAGGTCAAACAAAAATGATGTCCCTTTAATGACCTCCCCCCCTTCCTTCTGGCCGGCTCATGGATTTATTGGACGCCAACTTCTGTTTTTCTCCCTCCTCATGACCTACAGTTACGAGACCACATTATGGCCTCATCCTCGATACTGATGCTTATTTTCTTTTTCTTTTTTTTCCCCCCCTTCCCTTACAGCTTTAATATATATTCCTTGGAGGCAGGACCCGAAGGGGGTTTGGAGAGCTTTTGCTCCTATAGCACCCCAAACTCCCTCCACGTCTCAGCTAAGGTCAATACGATGGTCGAGCATGAGAGATCTTACGGCCGTCTAAGTCTTTCTTCTATTCTCGCCTAAGTAACCTAGTTCTTCCCTTTTTCTGGAGCCTGAAGTGCCTTATATTGCCTTTTTTGCGCTGTTTATTCATCTTTCGTTTGACCTTTTTCACTCAAACGTGGCGCTATCGCTGAGATTTTGATAATACATAACCTCGTGTGCATTCTGCGTTTATCATTCAGAATATCCTCGGACGTTCAACGCTCCAGGCGCTTTAACAACAGGATGGACGTCATCAACACCCTTTTTCCCCTATCAAAATCGGACTTCATTTCACTGTATAAGTGTTCAGTTACCTAACACCCTATTTCCTACTGACAACACCACGTCCGAAGTTTCGCCTGATCTTCGTATTCGCATTCATTCCTCTTTATCCTTCTCTTTCTTCCACTGGTCGACTCCTCATCTCTGCAGGGCAGTCAGAAATTGTCGCATCACCCTCCTCCCTCCCCACTCGGTTCCCTAACAAGTGTGTCATCAAAGGCTGAAAATCCCGTAACATTATTCCCTCGTTGGAATTACCCATTCATTTCACACACAACCAATATTTTCCGGTTTTGATTTCCATCATTTTCGGTGAGTTATTCCTTGATTAACACGTTCGCTGCGGAATTGTTAAGCTCGTTTGAGCAGCTGAGCGGGAGTCATCTGAAATAGGAACGCGCCAGGTGCGTGGAATTGAAATTCAAAGCAAGCTGGCGAGGGAAGTAAAATATATAAATATATTCCATTTCACTTTCTGGTATACTGGAGGAGCGATCTGAAGTAAAGGCTGCCTTCACGCGCCAGGCGCGCGCGACGCACGACCGGAACAGAGCTCACGCGCGGAGCGCGTGAACCCGCCAGCAAACATGTTAATCAATTTCCAAAAAAAAGTGTCCGAGCGTTTCAATGTGTCTAGATCAAAATAAGCAAATGTCCGTCCTCTTTCCACGCCCATTTTGGTAGTGGAAAATTTTCTAAAAAATTAAAATTCGTGAGAAAATTCTGATTACGGACCCGTTTTGTCTGCTCCTCGAAACTTTACAGCCTGATCTGACCAAATTGGAGAGGGTAAGGGTCAAAATTCGTACTTCGAATAATGAATTTTAGAGATTTTCGGCGATCTAGGGCGGGTGGAGTATTATTTTACACTCAATTTGGACGCTGAATCCAAAAAGACGGGTCCCGAAAGATTGGCGCGTACTGGAAGAGGTTATGGGCCATAATTGGGTAGCTATTTCTAATGTATGTTTTCAAGATTTTCGGCACCTATAATTTCTATAATATTTATACATAATCATCATGAAACCCTCGGTAACATGGCTTGATTATATATTAACCGATAAGTATCGGAGAGCAAGGACGACAAGAGATAAAATGGCCGAGAAACGGAGCATAGAGAAGAGGATAAGGCGTTAACGAAAATGAAGAAGGAGTGATTCGTTTTCCACCAATATATTATTTTCCTCTGAATTTTTGACTCTGAATCCATTTGATGGGTTCCTCAGACCGATTGGTGCACTTTGGAGGTGGGTATGGTTCGAGATGGGTATCTATTTACCTATTTCCTAAGTGAGTTTTCGGGATTTTGGGTGGGTATTGTTTCCCACTAAATTTTGGATTGCTGAATCGATTGGAATGATTCTCCAATGCTCCTGATCTGAGGAACTTCCTCATCACATGCGGCTCCATGTTTTTTCCAGAGAATGAGTCAGTAAATAATGTTGTAAATGAGGTTATTTATAAGTGGGTTATCGATGACCTGGCTGATTGACCTGGCAGATGTTGACTTCTCAGTCCCAGCACTTCTTGATACAGCAGCGCTCACAGTTCGGCTACCAAACCTCTCCTCCCAAGTATGTTAGTGGTTCCTCGTCTTGCGACAAACTGAAGAGGTCGGGAAATGTAATGGAGTGACGGAGTACGATTTAAATTGCCATGAGGTTTGAAGTGAACACGAAGAACGAACACGCCTCAGTAACTTCATTCCTTACGAGCACCCTGACTTGATCCTCTCATCTACACTCGTCCTTTTCAACACACATCCCCTCCCCGTATGCCCTGAGAGGCCCCTGCAGGTCTTAGAGCTGGCGAAGCATGCTAACTAGATCCTTTACATCCCCCGACATCAACCCCTCCTCGCCATCGCAAACCAACAAGCAAGCGCCACAATAATATTATTCTTTCTGTAGCTGCAGTTTTTTCGCCAACTACCAACCTCAATATTTTGAGTTTAATTCATTGTTTTTGCATATTACGGTTCCCAGCTAGGACTGTTCTCCTGTGAAATCAGAGGCAGATGAAGCGACCATACCACCCCAGCCACTACCAGCGTGGCTCCTCAAGCTTCCAGGGGTATATGAAGATACATGACACAATCAGTGACATACGGGGAACATGTTTGGTTGGTTATTCCTTAAATAACCTATATTTTCATGCAAAAACTCAATCTCTCCGATTCGGCCAAAAAAAATTTCCGGACTTTTCGAGGTGTTTAGGTCAGACAGATATTCAGACAGATTAGCAGATATCCGTCCGCCGTCCACACCGACTTTGGTAGTAGAAATTTTTTTTAAAATATGAAATTTTGGGCAGGGACCTGTTTCCGGCTCTAGTTGGATCTCGAAACTTTTCAACCCTATCGGACCAAACTTGGGTGGGTTAGGGGTCAAAATGTGTACTTCGAAAAAGGGATTTTTGAGATTTTTTGCAATGTAGGAGTGTGGGGTATCATTTTCCACTAAATTTGGGACGCTGAATCCAATGAAAAGGGTCCCAGAACGAATGGCACCCACTGGAAGAGGCTATGGGGTCAAAATGAGTGCCTATCTACCCATTTCGAATGTGTGTTTTCGAGATTTCTGCTACTCAGGAGTGTGAGGTTCTCCACTAAATTTTGGACCCTGAATCGATTGGAATGGGTCCGGGACCCGCCACACCCACTTTTCCCCCCATTTTCCCCATGTTGGAGAAATGAGTCTCCATGTGGCTAGTCCAAGGAATAGCCAACCCGTGTGGAAGAATTTGCAGCGTTTTTAGAGTATTTTCTTCTACTAAAATCGGCCTGGACGGCGGACGGACATTTGCTCATTTTGATCTAGGCACCTTGAAACACCCAGAAAAACGCTGCGAATTCTTTCACAGGGGTTGGTTATTCCTCGGACAAGGAGCATAAATACTCGTTCCAATCGGTCGGTTATTTAGGTGAGAAGATTTGCAGAGCCAAGCTACTGAGACATGAAATTGAAGAGTCATCTGAAGAAATTGGCAGGCAGTGAGGAAGATGCACTTCTGCCAAATAAAGATGATGTTTGGCCCCAGGCCTCCCTATAAGATCTAAATACGCCAAGGTAAAAATTCAAGCCAGTTCAAATTACCCGCCATTCAGGTCGATCGGGTTAGGTCTATCTGCTCGCGCTAGATGACCCGACACTAGCGCTCGCTCATTTTAAAAACTAATGGGGTTAACCTCCCGTCCTGGAAAACCTTACTCACTGTTCTGGTTTTGCTTAACGAAGTGTTCGCCTCACTCTGCTTATCAACTGTTTATCCATTTACATCCGTTCATTCATTCATTAAAAGGTCTATTAACTGTTCCTAAAGTTCTTCAGTTCAAACCCACCATCTCACCGCTGATGATGATGTTTGATTTGGATACATTGTCCGTTTGTTATTTCAACGTTTATTTTTTGTTCAGATGTTGAATGGTTATCTTGATAATATCTGCAAATCAGGTATGCATGGTACATGCACATACATGCACTCTCAAATTCAGATGATGGTGATGAGTTGAATGAGAGGAGTGAACGCCACGAGGAGAATTGAAAAGCAGGTTTGAGTATCGAGCCGGAACGATCAGATCTGTACCTATTGCTCGGAAGGAATGAACCCTTTCAAATCAGCGAGGGGAGGGGGAATTTCCATCTGTGGTATCAAACTGGTTTGAGTGGAAAGCCCGTCTCCAAGGCTTCGAGAGGATGTGGCGGTGTGGGAGGTTATTGGTGGCACCTGTTGATACGTTTCACGTCACTTTTGGCCGAAAGAGCGACTGGGTCACTCGGGTCTGTCGACTCCCGCTGATCACTTCCATCGCAATCAATAGCAACCCTCCTCACCCCTCAGGGTTTTTCACGACGATGAATCAGAGTAAACCGCTGCAAATCACCCATCAACCGCTTATTACTTTGGGTAGTTTTAGCATTGTTGGAGTATTTTCAACGAGCATTGCAATGTGGACAAACTATTTTTTTTTTCATCCAAAACAATTACAATTTAATTGGTTATTCGTCGAATAACAATAAGCAAAAAATCAATCTCTCCGATTCAATCCAAAAAATTTTTTGGGCGTATCAAGGTGACTAGATCGAAATAAGCAAATCCCACATCCGGGGTAAGAGTGGTATAAGTCAAAAACGCTGCAAATTCTTACACACGGGTTGGTTATTCCTCGGACCAGGCGAATGGAGACTCATTTCTTCAGCATGGGGGAAATGGGGGAAACAGTAGGCGTGTGACCCAGGTACCAGAAATCACGAAAACACACATTCAAAATGAGTAATATATACCCAATTTGACCCATAACTTCTTCTAGTGGGTGCCAATCGTTCTGCGACCCATTTCATTGGATTCAGCGTCCAAAATTTAGTGGAAAATGATACCCCACTGGCCTAGATCGCCCAAAATCTCGAAAATCCATTTTCCAGAAAACACATTTTGACCCCTACCCCGCCCAAATTTGGTCCGATCGGGCTGAAAAGTTTAGAGGATCGTCCTATGCCGGTATCAGACCCGTTGACCCAAATTTCAGATTTTTAGAAAATGTTCAACTACCTAAAACGACGCGGACGGCGTACGGCGGACGGACATTGACATTTTGGTTGGTTATTCCTTGAATAATCAACCTATGTTTTCATGCAAAAGGTCAACCTCTCCGATTCGGCTCAAAATTTTTTTCTGGACGTTTCATGGTGTCTAAATCAAAAAAGGTCAATGTCCGTCCGCCGTACGCCGTCCGCCGTCCACGCCGTTTTGGGTAGTAGAAAATTTTCTAAAAATCTGAAATTTGGGTCAGGGGTCTGTTCCCGGTCTAGGACGGTCCTCCAAGCTTTTCAGCCCGATCGGACCAAATTTGGGCGGGATAGGGGTCAAAATGTGTTTTTTGAAAAATGGATTTTCGAGATTTTGGGCGATCTTGGCGAGTGGGGTATCATTTTCCACTAAATTTTGGACGCTGAATCCAATGAAGTGGGTCCCAGAACGATTGGCACCCACTGGAAGAGGTCATGGGTGAAAATGGGTATCAATTGCCCATCTTGAATATGTGTTTTCGAGATTTCTGGAACCTAGGCGTGTGGGGTATCATTTTCTACTAAATTTTGGATCCTGAATCGATTGGAATGGGTCTGGGACCCGCCGCACCCACTTTTTTCCCCATTTCCCCCATGTTGAAGAAATGAGTCTCCTTGCGCCTGGTCCAAGGAATAACCAACCCCTGTGTAAGAATTTTTTGATCTAGACACCTTGAAACGTCCAGAAAAAAATTATAGAGCCGAATCGGAGAGGTTGACCATTTGCATGAAAACATAAGTTGATTATTCAAGGAATAACCTACCAAAACCCAACTTTCGGGAATCGCATTAATAGATTAATAGATAGCACTCCTAAGTTGTTGAATAACAGTCATCTGAACGCATTTATCATTTTTATCATATGTCAAGAGTCCATGGCACTCATGTATTATCTGACTAACATGTACTACACCAAAATTACCTCGTCACCCCATTGTTTTTGGCCAGCATGCTTAAT